>CM070097.1:21244026-21449026 GCA_036178185.1 Liparis tanakae
TTCAAGCTCATTCACATTGAGAGAAATTAGAGGAAAGACAACTTGAAAAAAAGGATGTGTGGATGTTTTTCTTGAAACAAATCAAGAAGTACATAATTAAGCTGACGGTATGTATTTGTTCTCCTTCAAGTTTGTTTATTTGGATTAAATCTCAATAAATAATAATATGACTCACACAATGAAGCTTTTCGGGTTTTAGCAGTTTTGCCACAATTAGTTTCTTCTTGTTTTAAAAAAAAGAAAAGAAGCTTGCATGGATGCAGGAGGAGAGTTTAAATACTACTGAGCACGATGAGTGATGTCATCATCAACAGCTAAATACTCTACCGGGGGACGCGGTTAAACTCTGGATAAAGCCATTAATACAATTCAGTTTATTTTGTACAGACCAATATCACAAATTATAATATTTTCTCAGAGTGTGACAACCGTTAGAGAGAGAGAGAGAGAGAGAGAGAGAGAGAGAGAGAGAGAGAGAGAGAGAGAGAGAGAGAGAGAGAGAGAGAGAGAGAGAGAGAGAGAGAGAGAGAGAGAGAGAGAGAGAGAGAGAGAGAGACCCATAACACCGACAACATTCCACAGAAACTTTAACGGAGTACAACATAACAGGTCAACAAGGCACAAACTAAACAGTACAAAGCAACCACCTGGGAACGAGACACTCAGGGTTTAAAGACGCAGGTGATTGGACCCAGGTGGAACCAATCAGGGACAAGGCAGCCAATCACAGAAGACAGGAAGTGCAGGGAAACAGAGGACACGAGAGACGGGGACTTCAAAATAAAACAGGAAAAACAAAAACTCCAGATCCTGACTCAGAGGGCTTTACAGTCTGTACACGTACGACATCTCTGACCTTTGACTTCACACATCGGATCAGGAAAAACTCCCGAGAATTGAAGAAAAAGAAATACATGGGGAAAAAAAGTGAAGAAACCTTCAGGAGACAAACAGAGGAGGATGGACAGGAGAATAGACGTCATGTGACCAGAATGAAGCATTATAGAGTTACATAAACACATTCAATGAGTATGACAGAGTATGAATAGTTGGTAGTAGGCATGGGGCATCAGACCCAGCCAGGTCCAATAGACCCTGTGAGATATGAAATCACAAAGCAGAGGTAGTAATGTGTGACGGAGAGATGTACATTCATCCATAAGGAGGGAGAGAAGAGGGGAGAGGGGCTCAATGTATCTTAAAACATCCCGATGACCCTATGAGACGGGAAGTCACAAAGAAGCAGAGATAGTAATGTATGATTGTGTCAGCTGTGGGGGCGGAGCCTCGACTGACGGCTGGTTGTTAATCAGTCGGCTGCTCCGGCTGATTGGCAATCAGTCAGCAGCCGACGCTGCACCTATAAAAGTGCAGCAGAGCTGGAGTTCGAAGAAGAGTGAGCACAGGTTGTGGCTAATCCTTGCTCCTTATGGGGGAAACCCCCGGCTGACGGACATGGAACCGTCTCAGTGATGGAGGGATGCAAATTCATCCATAAGAAGAGAAAGAAACTCAATATTTCTTCGTCCAGCTGGACCGTTTCTTAAATTAAAGACGCTTTTCAACTGTGAAATGAACAAGAAGTCGGATTGACACAAACTAACGGCATCGCCACGTCAACTCGCTTCCTCTCGGGGGGGGGCTGGCAGCTTTCAACCCAGCGACGTGTGGCGGTGGCCTTTTTTTATTTATATTGTTTAAAACTTCGCAGACGAGGATCAAGCGAGTGCATGACGTTTTGATTTATGGTAAACGGCGAGTTATACTGCAAGACTCATTAGATGTCTGAAAGAGAATCTGAGAAAATGACAGCTCGCCATATATTTGACATAATTAACATTTTCTAATGTTGACGTCAACGAGCGAGACAAACAATCCACGAGCAGCTGCATTTCCCGTAACAGCGTTTTTCACCACATGCTACAATTTCCCCATTTCGTGTCGACTAATCAGGAGGTCCAAACACGGCGAGGTTCGCCTCATCGCCAGGAGAAACCCGTCAACACGCCACTGCAACGTTACAGCGGGGGAGGGGGAGCAAGAGGCAGACTTCAAATGAACTACACAACTTTTGTGACAGGTTGCTGAGGATCCAGACCGAAGGGCAGAAATAATGAGCTTCACTTCGCTGGTTGTGGATCAGGGATTGTACGCGGCGGTCTTGTTTCTCCCATAGAGTAGGATTCTATTTAGGATTTTGACATGTGATGCGGACAAATCTACAGCAGCTTTCAAATATTTGATCTTCTCTGAACGTGATATGTAATAATATGGTCCATCGTGCACCGAGGGTGTTCCTTCTGTATGACCTCCTGATTATGTCCTATAGTTGCTTCACGAAGTATGAGCAATCGTAGAGTTACATCACTTTACTCGACCAGATGGTCAATGCATGCAACCAGGTGGTCAATGCATGTGACCAGGTGGCCAATGCATGTTACCATGTGGCCAATGCATGTGACCATGTGGTCAATGCATGCAACCAGGTGGTCAATGCATGTGACCATGTGGTCAATGCATGCAACCAGGTGGTCAATGCATGCAACCAGGTGGTCAATGCATGTGACCATGTGGTCAATGCATGCAACCAGGTGGTCAATGCATGCAACCAGGTGGTCAATGCATGCAACCAGGTGGTCAATGCATGCGACCAGGTGGCCAAAGTGGGCTACCAGGTGGTCAATGCAGGCAACCAGGTGATCCATGCGAGTGACCAGGTGGTCAATGCATGGGACTATGTGGTCAATGCATGCGACCATGTGGTCAATGCATGCGGCCAGGTGGTCAATGCATGCGACCAGGTGTTCAATGCATGCGACCAGGTGGTCCATGCGGGCGACCAGGTGGTCAATGCATGCAACCAGGTGGTCAATGCATGCGACCAGGTGGTCCATGCGGGCGACCAGGTGGTCCATGCGGGCGACCAGGTGGTCAAAGCATGCAATCAGGTAGTCAATGCATGCGACCAGGCGGTCAATACATGCGACCATGTGGCCAATGCATGCAACCATGTGGTTAATGCATGCAACCAAGTGCCCGCAGCCACCTCAGCTCTAGCTAGATTCCCTTCTGGTAGGTGTCGTCCATCCATCCTCTCGTATTCCGCATAAGCTTGTCTTCCCGATCCGAAGACGAGACACAGTCGGCGAGGAGAAGGCGTTCGATGACGTCGCCACGTTGTCCCTCAGCCTCATGGTTTACATTCACTTCATTTTTCCTCATAATTGCTTCTGTAACTAATTCGATGCAGAATGCAAAAGTGAGCGATGAAAATGAAATCCCTTTCTACAGTGAGCATTTTGAATTCCTATTTCTTGAAGACAACCGTCTTCTAACCGACAGTTGGCAGTTCAGTCAGTCGATGTCGGGGCAACACAGACGACGTGTTGTTGAAATATTAATCAGCAGTCTCCTTTGCCCACCGCCAATCTACAACACGGCCATGGAGGCCACGCCGAGACACCGGTTCTGTGGAGGGTGATACGGTCGACTGTCTGCCTGGACCATGTAATCAGGGCAGTCGGTGAACAAACAATTTCGTTTTAGCTCAAGTGTTGCCGAGCCATATGCCTCGCGATATGCCCTCAATCTGTCCTCCGCGAGGCGACTCCTCTACCCGCGTATGCAATAACTCGCCCGACGCAGCCCGGAGCTTCTTGTTGGTGAGAGACGGAAAACGTTCATGTATTCACTTTGGGCGCCGAACGCAAAGAGAATAATATAAAGCGGCGGCTCAAAGTTGACGTTGAATTTAAATAATGTAGATAGAGCATATATTCTAATTCATGGCTCGACGGTTACTCCGTCCGTTCACTCAACACGGTATTCGTATTAAATTAACAACACGGACATGTCTCCATGTACTGGGGGTTCTCGAATACACAATTGTAACACAATGGTTCATGCTGAATTTGTATTGAACTGTTTGTGAATCCTCCAACTGTGCTTCCCCCCCCCCCCAAATAATAGAATAAAGACAATTGCAATCAATTTCAAGTAAACCAGATTGCGCCATCAGACAAAAATGTAATGACGTTATATACAAATAAATAATAGTTTTCAAACAAATAGCTTATTGTTCTGCACTGCAAATATTTTCAAGATAATAACAATGAAGTGCAACATGTGCAAAACTAAACAAACAAGGTCAAATATTTGTCAATGAAGAGTTTTACACAACACAACAATGACGTGCAACATGTTTAAAAATGATTCTTTCGAATGGAGGTCGGATATAATATAAGATTTTATATATATATATATATATATATATATATATATATATATATATTTGAATTATATTATATATATTATTATTCTATATATTAATTATATACTATATATTATATATGATATATTATTAATATATATTATATTAATGATATTATCTATATTATATATTAATTATATTTTATATAATAATAATAACAATAATAATATTATTATTATTATTATTATTATTATTATATAGAGTGATACAATCCTATTGCGGTGTCTTTTGAGACTACCTTTTGGAGGAGGGGCTTCAATATCCTGTGATAAACAAAAAGTTTGATCATCACCAACGACACACACATGACGTTTAGCCATTGAGAAGAGAGGAAGCCTCGGCTCGGAGGTGTTTGGCATGGAGCACCTGGTGTGTATGAAGCGTACCATTTGGCCTCCTCCCTCACTCATCTTGTGAAAAGAAAAAAATCCAACCCCGCACCTAAAAAAAAAAAGAAGAGTAACACGGTCTCCGAAGGAGGTTAGGCTCTGACGACGGTCCGTCATGTGAACATGTAATGTGTCACAGAGAGGGCTCGGTGGCGAGGAAATGCGATCGCTTCACATCTTCATCGACCCGACAGGCTTAGCTGAGGAAAAGGCCCCTGGCTTTAATGGCGCCGGAGGCCTGAGATGCAAGGGGGGGGGGGGGGGTCTAAGTGGGTGTGTGCTTATGTGTGAAGTAACACAGGAAATAAAGATAAATAAAAAAAAGAAAAGGAATGATGGAGCCGCTTTGCAGATTGAACCACGCTGCGACGGCACAAGTGGTCCCCGAGTGAGCCGATACAACCGATGGAAGGATCTGATAGGCTGTTCCTTTTAATGGCTGGACCAATGAGCTGCGTCACAGACACGCCATCACATAGATAAGCCACGCAGAGCCGTTTCTATCACGTCTTCTCTCTCTCCACCGATGAGCTCCGTCCTCGTCGGGACACAAGTATCCTGCGCTGCTGCAATTTACCGAACACCGGCGAGCGTGAGCGGCGAGCGTGAGCGGCGCCATCGCCCACCGACGAGCGAGGTGCATTCCAGGAAGATTGAGCCACCGAGACAGGAAATAGTTGTCGTCAGTCGGGTCTCGAGAAAGCAATCTGACGCCAGATGAGACGCAACAGCCGCGTTCTCATGTCCTCTCTCTTGGAGATTTCTTGAATCAACGTCATCCACACACGTGGATACAACAAATAAACTAGAACGGGCACTCGGTAGAGCGCATACCTTCGCATATCACAAGATTGGGCTTTGAATTATGAACAATTTGGCATTAGTTGCATGCCAATTTGATATAAATTGACCTCGCTATGGTCAAAAGAAGATGTTTGACCTTGACCTTTGACCCGATCGATCCCAAAATCAAATCAAATGGTCCCCGGATAATAACCAATCATCCCACCAAATTTCATGCGATTGGGTTTAATACTTTTTGACTTATGCGAATAACACGCATACAAAGAAATAAATAATGAATAATAAATAAATAAATACACGACGATCAAAACATAACCTTCCGTATTTTCAATGCGAAGGTAATAATGAAATTGATATTAACAAACGGCTCCCGTATCGCAGAAAACACCCCGAGACGATCGGCCGCCATCGATGGCGTGGTAGATTGTGTTGTGGGCGGAGTCCGTCTCTCGGTTTTGGTTTACATAATTACATTATGTAGGACATGGGCAGCCACAAGCACTGTTTTTTTTCTTCTTCCCCTCTTTGGAAGACTTCGCAGTGTGAATGGAGCGGATCTATTTTAGGAAGTGGGTTAGTGGTGAGGGGAAGAGGCTCGATTCAGAGAATAAACACATATTTTACACATTAGGATATTTGTTATTGTACCAAGCAGCCCCCTGGTGCCCCCCCCACACACACACACACACATCTGTAGATGAGTGAGACAGACCCATATTGGGGGGGGCCACATCTCAGCCCGGATGAAGCTACTACATTGAGTTTGAGTCTGTATTCTTTACGTCATGCATCACGTCGTTCAGAGGCGTGTGGAGGAGAGTTTAGCAGCACGCAGAGACGCAATTACCAGGTTAACGACTTCCATGGCTACCAGCTCCGTCTTCAGGATTCAATAAGGGCTTTGAGAAATACAGGGAAGGTTCACATTTACAAAGTTGGGGAGATTTATATCTGGAGGTGTGACAGTATTTGAATGTGTTTAGCTGTTAGCCTTTTATTCTTTATTTTTCTGTGTCAGCAAAAGTCGCCGCATGACGACTTCCACGAACCAGCGGGGCTCTAAGCTCGACGCACGATGCAGGAATAAAACCTTTTGTGAGACATTATAAAAGGTCTCTTACGGATTGGTGACAGACAGAAACTAGATGCAGCCAGATGCTAGCAGCCAGATGCTAGTAGCCAGATGCTAGTAACTAGATGCTAGCAGCCAGATGCTAGCAGATAGATGCTAGTAGCCAGATGCTAGCAGCCAGATGCTAGTAGCCAGATTCTAGCAGGTAGATGCTAGCAGCCAGATGCTAGCAGCCAGATGCTAACAGACAGATGTAAGTAGCCAGATGCTAGCAGCCAGATGCTAGTAGCCAGATGCTAGCAACTAGATGCTAGCAGACAGATGTAAGTAGCCAGATGCTAGCAGCATATGCCAGATGCAGGGTTCATACCAATGTTGACCAATGGATTTACAGGACTTTAAATTTCCATAAGTAAATATTTTTTGAAATCTCAGTGCATACATGAAAGTGTGTAAAACGTATTTAAACTAATGATAAGAATTCAAAAACATACATAATATAACCTTAAATTACACAAATTGATGAGGGACACTAGTCTACATTAAAAGAATTAACAAGTATGTCTTTTCAGTAAAGGTGCGGCGCGTATGAAAGAGCGTACGCCGGCTTATATTTTGAGTGCCGTTCTTTTAATTAAAAACATTTTAATTATTAAAAACTCAGAGTAAATGCAAATATGAATATAGCCAATTTCCATGACTTTTCCAAAACTTTGAGGATTTCTTTCCAGGACTTTTCCAGGCCTGCAAATAACCATTTTAAAATGCCATGGCTTTTCCAGGTTTTCCATGACCGTACAAACCCTGAGATGGCCCGTGGTCTTGGAATCACGTCATCTGGAATGACTGACGTAGCGTAAATGTGCTGGTGATCCTGTTAAAAATAATAATAATATATTCCGGCTTCGGGGACTTCTTCCTCCAAGCACCGGGCTCCTCGAGATTCTCATGAACTTTAACGGTACATCCATGAAACGTGACCTCAGCTTAAGCGTGTCGGAGCAGTGGGCTTCAGTGCCTTGCTCAAGGACACTTTTGACATACAAAAAGGATGAACTGGGGATGGACTTGTTATAAATTTAACAATATATGTATTACATATACATTACATATATAATAATATTGTTAAATCAAGTCTCTCCTGATTGAAATACGATTGATTCTTCATATCTCACTTATAATATTGTTGAGCTTCCTCACAACACTCAGCACAGCTCCTCATATTCAAATCCCCAAACACTTCCCGTGCACCGTAATCAAGCCACGCAACCGTCAGATTGAACTGGAATTACGCTGAGATTGAAATAAAACCCAAATAATCTGTCGGCAATAACTCAGGCGTCGCATTCTTAATGCGCCGGCTGAAGTATTATTGGACTTGTCCTTGAAACTCACCGACTGTGAGCCTCCCATACAGATTGTACTACGGGCTAAGACCCCGTTTACACGATGGGAAAACGCAAATATTGTCATGCTTTTTGGCCTTTCATTTACACAAAAACTGAGGTTTTATCAGGGAAAACGATCATTTCTAAAAACTCAGGCCAAAGTGGAGATTTCGGAAAACTTAGTTTCTATAAAAACCCGGCTATGTGTAAATGTGGCCTGAGACTTGATTTTCTTTTTTTCTCATCTCAGACCGCACGATAACAGCTGCGCCTCACTCTTACGGAGAGACGGATGAAAAATAAAAGCCCGATCAAAGGCGGTCGCTAACAATTTGACAAGCTAATGAATCGGAGGGGCTTGTGTTCCCCGCCCAGATTCCTCTAACATGACAACACGGCGCCGCTGCACACAAACCCCACTGTTCACCATTTGTGTGCCGGTGTAGTGTTCTCCACAACGCCAATTTAATCTGCTACTTGAATCCTAATTGATTGGCTTTGATGTTACATACATGCTCGGGAAAGAACAAATACAAAATCTGATCCTTTGAAGGCAGATCCTGCAACATCCCAGGAAACGGCGGAGCGGGATCTCAGAGGATGGGGGAGTGGTAATCTATACAGTACACAAGGCTCACCTCCCATCCATCCACAAACAGAAAGAAAAGAGACTCCCAGGCCTCATATGTCACTGTCAATACTGGCTCACATGAATCCAACATGTACAGCAACAACTACGTCCTTTGTTCAAGCGGATCGCGTGGATAACGAGCAAAGTGGTTCAGAGTGCCGGTGCCGCTGCTCCTCCATGCAGTACATACATTTCATTTAGCGATTTACAATCATACACCGGAGGCACAGCTGTGGGGAGCGATCCGGGTTTAAGGGAACGTCGATGGATTACGGAGGTCTGGATTATGGAGGTCTGGATCATGGTCCATGCCGACTGACTCCTGCACTTCGAGATAATCCCTTGGAATCCATCCAGACTGGTTGCTTTGCTTTTCTTCCTCCAAGCACCGGGCTCCTCGAGATTCTTATGAACTTCAATAGTACATCCATGCAACTTTTCCAACTATATCTGGATTAAAACAGATTAGCACACCAGTGACTCTTAATGGCTCTTATTATGGTACTTTTGTAGTTCGACTTTCTTGAAGAAATGTTACTTTCTGTATTCTTGTAGTTTGTACTCTTGGTTGATGAACTTATTGTAAGTCGCTTTGGATAAAAGCGTCCGCTGAATGACATGTAATGTTTTGTAATGTGTTTATGTAACTCTGTAAAGCTTCATTCTGGTCACATGACTTCTATTCTGTCCATCCTGGAGAGGGATCCTCCTCTGTTGCTCTCTTGAAGGGTTCTTCATTTTTTACCGCTGAAAGTTTATTTTTTTCTCTATTCCTTTGGAGTTTTTCCTGATCCGATGTGAGGTCAAAGGTCAGGGATGTCGTATGTGTGTTTGCCGTCTGATTCAGGATCTAGAGTTTTTATGTTTCCTGTTTTATTTTGAAGTCCCCCATCTCTTGTGTCCTCTGTTTCCCTGCACTTCATGTCCCTGTGATTGGCTGCCCTGTCCCTGATTGGTTCTATTGTGTCCAATCAACTCCCCCTTTAGGTCAAAGGTCAGGGATGTCTCATGTGTACGGACTATAAAGCCCTCTGAGGATAATTCGTAATTTGTGATAATGGGCTATATAAAACAAACTGAATTGAATCGAGTCCTAGCCGGGGATCGAGCCACAGATCTGCTGACCCCACAGTCGAGCCCATACGGGGGTAAAACCTGCACGACGCATCCAGGATGACGCGCAACCGGCACGGAGAAGACTTATGAATCGTTTCCTAAAAAGGACACGCTGTGGTACATTCGCCCCACGGCTTGAGAAAAGATTGCTTAACCCAGAACACAACCCTTTTTTTCTTTCTTTTTTTTGCTGATCCTTTTGTTTTTGAACAAATAGTTGTATCAGCCTACGTGACGCCTCTGGGATGAATGGGGGACAGCGTCAATATAAATGTGAATATATATATATATATATATATATATATATATATATATATGTGTATATGTATATATATATATATATATATATAAGCAGATTGGAAAAAAAAACATCGTCTGACAGCGATCCAACTGGAGACGGTTTGGTCCCCGTCAGACTTTCAGTCAATAGCAGACAGAGAAAAAGAAATGAGCGCTATTAGCGGATTAGTATTAACGTTTTAATTAATTGGATCTCAGTCTAAAAAGACACCCCACTGACCCCCCTCGAGTCATATGAACGTCTAAACACGAGATAACTATAACAATGCATTCTGTTAGTATTCATCGGCCCACACAAAGTGAATCCTCGATGGAGTGAACTTTATAAAAAAATGCATTTGGCAAACTGTCACGCATCTTCCTGAAATATGATGAGTCTCATTTATCCACTTCCCAAACACATGCATCTTCTAAAGGCTCGCTAATTCACAACACTTTGGACTCATCATTTTTCAAATAGAGAGGTGTGAGCTAAGCAGCATGCGTTTGAGAAGTAGAGAGCTTACAACTTGATGAATAACACTCGGATGTTCATGCCTTTTACTGATTATTTTTACCTAAAAAAAAAAGAAAACGAGATGGGTAAACAAAACCGCATCATTCCCATCAGAATGTGAGTTATTATTTGGACGCATTAGCAGAGCCATGGCAGGAGGCATCAGACCCAGCCAGGTCCAATGGACCCTATGAGACGGGGAGTCACAAAGGAAGCAGAGTTAGTAATGTGTGATGGAGAGATTTTATATTCATCCATAAGGAGAGAGAGAAGAGGAGAGAGGTGCTCAGTGTATCCTAAAACGACCACACCACCATTGCCATTGAAGGTTAGGTAATAGTTTGGGAGGCCACATAAGAGTAACACGGAGGCATTTGAGGGCCCGTGGGATTTAGCGGCTTCTTGCGGTAAAGTCGGCAAGAGAAGTGGCCGATGCAAAGAAGCAAATGACTCCATTTGTCCGCTCCGGGCTACTGTAGCAACATAGCAGACCCACTCCGTACGTAGATAAAACGGTCATATTCAAAGGCGGCAAAAGCACAAAGATTCCCTTTTTCAGATGATTATACGCTAATAGAAAAATATTCCATTCCAGCCAATAAATTCAGGAGGAATTTCTCTCCATAAATGCTACGGACCGGCCCTTTAAGGAAAAGTTAAATGAAATACCACAAAATCCGAATGGCCGTTGGCGCAAGGAGAGGGAGAAAGATTGTCCGACTTCCACGAGCTTACGAGAAGTAACGAGCCCGTCAATCCAGGTGCGTTGAAATGCCGAGACCACCCGCCACCCGGGCCTCCGGGCCCCCTGCAGCGTCTCGCCAAGGAGTCACGGGAGACGGGACGTCGCGGCATCGTGCGGAGTGAAAAAGAAACTAACGCTTATGTTAGCGTCAATCTCGCCTGGCCACCAAAGCCAGAGCTGATGACTGACAGCCCGTCAGGACGCGGAGCAGAAGAGGAAACATGGAGTACCTTTTACAGCCAATGTATTTGCTCTGTCGTGTTATTTTAGCCTCTCCGAACCTTCAAGGTTACCGTCTCTCGTTGAGCCGTCGAGTAAATGTGAGGGTTCGAGGATGGTTGTTGAGACACTCTCAAATACATTAAAGGTGGCTCTCCCTATGTGCCCAAGAATGTGTGCTTTGGGACTCATACCAAAGGACATTAATCTCACCAGGGCTAACATAAAGATGGTTACCCTATGCCTCCTACAAGCCAGACGGACGATTGTAAAATGTTTGAAATCCATACAGAAGCCGACTTCCAAAGGCTGGCTTGAGGACATTGTACAAGTTATAGCCATGGAAAAAATAACATACTCACTGAAAGGAAAATATGCACAGTTTGAAGAGATGTGGACTTCCTTCTTGGACTTTGTAAAGTGCCCTCAATTTCTTAGGGCTCTAAAGTGACCTTAGTCATTACCCCTGTATAATCTCTGTGCAACCCACTGTCTAAATACCCCGTGCAAATGTACCAAGTAGTGACCCATCGAGTATTAAGTGTAATTTTAAATAATTTATTTAATTTTGTAGCATTATTTGTATTTTTATTTTATTATTGTCTGGTAGCATGTTTACTATGTTTAATGTATTTGTAACTTGTTCTTTCTTGAAGGAAAAAAAAAGAAGAAATCAAATACACACATTTAAAAAATAATAATTGAGGATTCGATTACAAAGAGTCAGCTCTGGGTTCCAGGTGGAGTAATCCCTGAGTGATTATCTTCACTACACACATAGAATAGACATTTCGTGTCAAATTCTTACTTATTGCCCCATAAAAAAAAGAAAAGGAAATATCAATTAAACCTTTGATGTGAATCCAGCAGCAGCAGCAGTCTCAGTGCGTGACAGAAAGAAAATAGAACCTCGAAGATAACACATTAGTTGTTTTTTTTCTGAGTTTCTTCCTTCTTCCCTTTAAGTCGGGAGGCGTCAAAATTTGACGACTCGTTTCTTCGAGGCACGGTCGCTCCGCCCCGCTGCACGCGGCGGAGCTCCCTCGCCGGATGATCTAGTGCAACACTTAAAAAGTTGGCCGATTGGTTTTAGCACCACATTCATCATCGTTGCTCTCGGATGCTCGGCGAGCGTCAAGCGCTCGTGGAAGGCCGGAGTGCGGCGGGCTTCTCTTGAATTAAGACCCGACCGGACGGAGGCCAGGCGATGGCGCCTCCCGCTCTACGCCGTAAAATAATCTACGCCGTAAAATAATCGGCACGCCGATCGCCCCGCTACGAAGTTATGTCTCGCAGTCGGACATTAGATTATTTTTTTACCGTCCCTCCGTGTTACGAGGACGAGCGCCCGCTACTCCTGGATGTTTTCTAAGAAACCAACCCTCTTTTAGCACAATTACAACGAGCTATAAGAATGTAATTCAAGTTTATTTATGTTATTATTGTACATCTCTCTAATTGTGCTGGGATTAGTACCGCAAAACAGAATAAACTAGAACGGGCACTCGGTAGAGCGCATACCTTCGCATATCACAAGATTGGGCATTGAATTATGAACATAACTACATGAACTACACACATACATACACTCTGCATTTTGCACACTGTCTATATATATATATATAATTTTATTTTACATTGCTGTATTTACATATATGTTGTGTGTATATATATATATATATATATATATATATTATTTTGTATTTTATATTTCACTTTGTATACTTCATGCACAGTCACTTTCTTTCTTTCTTACATTTATATTTTATTGTGTTTAGTTTTTTGGTGCTACTGTGTCAACAAATTTCCCCTTGGGGATTAAAAAAGTATATTTCAATTCTATTCTATTCTATAAACATGTAATGTGCTATGGTAAAAAGAAGATTTTGACCTTTTTCATAACCTTGACCTTTGACCCGATCAATCCCAAAATGTAATCAATTGGCCCCCGGATAATAACCAATCATCCCACAAAATTTCATGCGATTCGGTTTAATACTGTTTGACTTATGCGAATAACACGCTTGTGCAGAGCATGTGCACAAGTGACGGAATTCTCTTCCCTGAACGCCAACGTCTGCCATCAGGAATAAAAACACTAAACTTCAAACCGCTTGCAGCTATCGTTTTGGTTCCTGCAAAGCACTTTAGCTCTTTAATCAGCCGTGTTGTCAACGTCAAATGTTTCTCGCTGTACTTTTAAAGATGGTTTCCTGTGGTTTTTGTGACGTTTTTTTCCATTTATTTATGGAGTGTAGCACTGTAAGATAAATACCCCCGCTGGGATGTAGAAGCGTATCTTTCTATCCATCCATCCTGTTTCTTTGCTACATTTTCAATGTACACATATAAAAGCTTGCATGGCTGAGGTGGAGCAATAAAAAGTGCATGAGAAAGAAAATGTTCGGCGGCCTTCAACATCACAGGTGTGTGGCCTCGTGGTTATAACGCCACAGGAAGACATGAAACATGACATATTTGCATCATATTTCACTGAGGTTTGACCGGTGCTCTTTCGGTCACATCATCTTGTTGCTCCATTTTCTTCTGCAATGCTTCAATGGCACCTGTCTGGAGAAATACCCCCAATTTTCTTGAACGCTAGTAGATGGAAGCACGCATTTCAATTGCCAATTTACTCAATATTCAGTCAATAATTGCACAACGTTTGAATTAAATACAGCGTTGGGCCACCATTTCTCCTGAATTTAATCATTTTAGTTTCAACCATCGAGTTGATTGGATTTACACAACATTTGAGTGGATGAATGACGCACCTCAAGCATTTTTAAGTACATTGCACGCGTGGAGCACGGAGTATTCCATTTCTACCGTTCTCTCCCCCTTTTATTCCGAGTTTTATCTGCCTCCCTCAGTTTTTCAGCTCTTTTTTGATCTTGAAAAGAATATCCAGACACCCAAATCCCAGCCTGCAACAGCTGTGAGTGCTTCTGTTTGTTGCTCAATGCATTAAGTGTGAAGTGAATCCCCCCTGTCTGCCTCCAACAACATTTCACCACAACCAGAAGAGCTCTGTGTGAAGTCGAAAACCTCCGCTGCCTGATTGGCACCTCATTTCCACCGCCTAATGGAGGGAGGTGGACCCCTGGGTGAAAGGAAGTGAGTGACAGGCCGGCTACATTGTTAGAGACAGTCCCCTGGCTTTGACTTTGTTGCACAGCAGACACTCAAACAAGGCGGAATTAAAAATAATCTTTTGATCGATTGTAGAAGTGGTTGATTTATTCAAGGTGCCCCTTTGTTGTTGTTGTCAGCGGTAAGCTCTTTAAAGTAGGTCAAAGAGGAAGTTAAGTGTGATGCATCAGTTTGAATATATAACCGTTCAAAAGTTTGGGGTCACCGAGAAAATGTTGTGTTTTTTCATGAAAACTCACACTTTTATTTTCTAAATGAATACAAGATTAATACAAAATATAGTCAAGACATTGACAAGGTTATACATGATGATTTTAATTTTAAATATTAATGTTGTTCTTCAAACTTGTCGCTCAAAGGACGGCCAGTTTTAGAGCTTATCTCACCAGCATAACTGTTTTCAGCTGCGCTCACATACAAAGGGTTTCAATGTCAAGGAATAATCTGTTTGTGGAAAATGCAAAATAAAAAGTTATAAAAAAAAAGGGTTTCAAGGAGGTTCTAACCCTCTGCTGGTCTTCTAAGGCAATAACACAATGTACCACTAGAACACTGGAGATGGGCCTCTACACACCTACAAAAACAGAGAATAGTCATTTACCACATTAACTATGTATACAGTGTATTTCTGATTAATTTAATGTCACTTTCATTGGAAAAAACTGTGCTTTTTTTTTCTTTTTTCAAACATTTGAACGGTAGTGTAATAGTGCATCAGATGAACACGTGAAAACAGTGATGAATCTACAGAGAATCAGCAAGCACCTCAGAGGTTCGGCCTTTTGTTGAGCTGACCGGGTTTAAAGGAACAGTGTGCGATGATACATTATTATACCAAAACATTGAAAAGTATGAATAATAAGCACCAGTTGCGTCGACGCTGATCCGTTTAGAGCTGGTGTCGGTCGCCACCTCTGGGTCATGTGAAAACATCTCTTAGTGGCGCTGTAGTGTTCAGATTGTCCCTTCTGGGCTGCTGTAGTAAGTGATGCAACACGGAGGACTCCGTGGAAAAGGATCCGCTCCTAACAAAATACAACAAACTCTTCTTACTCTCAGGTCATTTATGCATTAATGAAAAGATAGTTATGCATATGAAATTCCCTTTCTGCCAATTAATTCCCAAACATGTTCCACACTGTTCCTTTAATGTTTTGGTTATTTTCCACCCAACGCAATGGAGCATTTAACAGTTAAAGAGTCTGAGACTTTTCTCAGGGGTTGGGCTAACACTCTCGTCAATACACATAATGTAGCTAAAAATAGTTGATATTTTTATACACGATATCACAGAAGATAAGCAGGTGGTAAATGGTCAATGCATTGTACTCGTATCGCACTTTTCTCGTCTTCTGACCACTCAAAGCTACTCATCACCCCGTGATTCATTCACACATTCACAGCTTTGATTCAAAGACCTCCTCCAATCTTTAAGTATCTTAGTCTGATATTCTTAGAAAGGACAGACTTACAGACCACATTCCTCTATAATACTCTATACAATTCAATTCAGTTTATTTTATATAGCCCATTAAAAAAAAAATAGTTAAATAAAGAAATTCAATGAATATGACTGATTGTATGAATAGTTCATAGTAGGCATGGACTACAATGCAGACCTCCACGACCCTATGAGAAGTCACAAAGAATCCGAGGAGGAAGCAGAGGTAGTAATGTGTGATGGAGAGATGTGAATTCATCCATAAGGAGAGAGAGAAGAGGAGATAGGTGCTCAGTGTATCCTAAAACATCCCTATGACCCTATGAGACGTGGAGTCACAAAGACTACAGGGAGGAAGCAGAGTTAGAAATGTGTGATGGAGAGATGTGAATTCATCAATAAGGAGAGAGAGAAGAAAAGATAGGTGTTCAGTGTATCCTAGAGGAGAGTGGTGCTCAGTGTATCCTAGAGGAGAGAGGTGCTCAGTGTATCCTAGAGGAGATAGGTGCTCAGTGTATCCTAGAGGAGAGAGGTGCTCAGTGTATCCTAGAGGAGAGAGGTGCTCAGTGTATCCTAAGCGTCCCCCAGCAGCTTATCAGTCTATCAGGCTATCAGCAGAATCTCTAGGTCTTGACCAGGTGACCCTGATTCAGCCCTAACTATAAGACTATCTTCAGTCTCCTCTCATATAAACAACAACAAACAGCGTAAACAGCTCCCGACTATCTGCAGTGTTGCAAAGCAATGAAAAGGTTAAACACGTTCCAGTGGATGTTTGCTAAAATAGCATCGCTGCGTTGTCGTTTTAGCGTCTCCTCTTCGAGCTTTACTCGGATAACGAGCGTTTCAGCGACTGAAAGATCGGCCGCTCTGCTCAGGTTGCTGTGGTGGCAAGATCAGTACAAGTAACCACGGTAACGGAACACGAATAAAGATGGCATCAGCTCTGAAGAACACACACACAAAAAGCTCATAAGATGTATAAATGATGAATGAATGATGAAAGCTGGACTAAATTGAACAAAACCAAAAATTGTACGAAACCTAACTATATTTCTTTCTTTCAAACTATATCAAAATGCAGGTTACATAATTAATGAACCCCGGAGAGTACGAGAGGTGTTGAATATTTCAACAGCCATACATCTCTTATTGAGTGATAATGTTGCTCTGTAACTGAGTGATGATGATATGTGTTTAACAGCCTACGAAAAACATCGTCTCTGCAGGTTTTCAGAAAATATCGTGGGAAGTATGAAACCGAACCCACTCAAGAGTGTATAAACCAACCGATAAATGGATTATTTTAATATAACTTGCCATTGAAACTAAAAATGCAAAACCACTTTCATGCCCCTCCCATGTCATGCATCAGTCTACTTAGTCAGTTTCTTCTTTTTCACGTTTCCCCCACAACTTCAGCACATAATCCTAATCTGTGCCCAGACGATGGCCAAATTGTATTCCATGGTAAAGAACAAGCGATGGTCTTGAGCAGTGACACTAGCATGCATAATGTTGTGTATACTTCTTTATTTTTTTATTTCCTCTGAGACGTGGAGTCACAAAGACTACAGGGAGGAAGTAGAGTTAGTAATGTGTGATTGAGAGATGAAAATGCATCCATAAGGAGAGAGAGAAGAGGAGATAGGTGCTCAGTGTATCCTAGAGGAGAGAGGTGTTCAGTGTATCCTAGAGGAGATAGGTGCTCAGTGTATCCTAGAGGAGATAGGTGCTCAGTGTATCCTAGAGGAGATAGGTGCTCAGTGTATCCTAGAGGAGAGAGGTGCCCAGTGTATCCTAGAGGAGAGAGGTGCTCAGTGTATCCTAGAGGAGAGAGGAGCTCAGTGTATCCTAGAGGAGAGAGGAGCTCAGTGTATCCTAGAGGAGAGAGGTGCTCAGTGTATCCGAGAGGAGATAGATGCTCAGTGTATCCTAGAGGAGAGAGGTGCTCAGTGTATCCTAAAACATCCCCAGCAGCCTCTCAGCCCATAGCAGCATCTCTAGTCTCTGGACCAGGTGAACCTGACTCACCTCTAACTATAAGACCATCAAGAGGAGAGTCTTCAGTCTTGGCTTAATCCCTTTGCTGAACCCCCCTCAGTTTTCCTCTAGCGCCACCTGCAGGTCAAACGTAACACTTACCCTTCGACATGTCTCGGCATCTATCAGGTGGATTGACACAAAAGTGTGACTTGCTGATCCTCTGGTATCGTTGACGTTTGTGGTTTTTGAGCGAAATCTCTCGACAACTATTGGATGGATTACTGCGAAAATTGGGTACAAATAGCCACAAACACCCCCCCCCCCCTCCCGCCGCGAGTTCAAAACTTCCCGTCGCTCCAGCTGTACTTTGTGACGAGAGCAAAGCTGAGCTGACGAACGTGATCAGACGAGCTGCACGTGACCGAGCTGCACCGTCAGCGCGTCAGAATGCCGATGTCAGCGTTTTAGCCCGAGCGCGGCCTCGCAGGAGCGCTGGCACGACTCCGTCTCGTCGCTCTCCACGGGCTCCATGAAAACGAGAGGTAATGCAGTCTTCATAGATTGTGTATTAATAAATGTAATACAAAAGTAGCGTTAACTCTGCAGAGCTTTGTGTGTCGGTGTAATCACAGGAGACGGGCGGTGATCGAGCGACACCTCACAACTCCATCCTCCTGTAGCTCAGTGGGGTCAGGGGGTCGTCCTGCAACCTCAAGGTCGTAGGTTCGATCCCAGCTCTCCTCATTAGTTGCAAGTCGAAGTGTCCATGAGCAAGGCACTGAACCCCCAGCTGCTCCCTGGGTGCATCACTGCAGCCCACTGCTCCTTAATGACTAAGGATGGGTTAAATGCAAACAATCCATTTCATATATGTATATAACTATATGTAAAATGACAATAAAAAGTATTTAAATTTCAATTTCCCTCTCGCGAAATAACCCCTCCCCCTATTAAATTTGTTATTACACGGGTAACGTTGACCTTTGACCTGTAGACAGAGAGAATCGGCTGCAACAAAGTTGAACTGCGACCAATTAGGGAAGAAAAAGCCAACGCGGAGCTATCTGCTACTGAGCTAGATGACTGCAGGAGAACGCATCAACACACACACACACACACACACACACAGAGACGTGGCTGTGTGTTTACACACATAAACGGAGCTGGGTGCTGGTTAGGGAGAGTGAAACTGAATGCTCCTGTTCCTTTGATCTCTGCTGTCAGTGTCAGTGTGTTATCAGCTCCGCCTCCTCCTCTCTTCAAAGTCCCGCCCCCTCTGAGTGAACGCAGTGCAAACACATCAGGCCGGGGGTGCAAACACCTGCTTTTTGCACCGCCGACATCTCATACATCCAGCTGTACATCTCATTACACCTTGAATTCAAGATGTTGCCTCATGCTCCCCCTGATACAATAGAACGGATGTTTTTTCATTCGCAAAACTCTCCGCCAAACGCAGGTTAAGAGTTAAAAAGCTTTTCTGAGAGTTCACGCCTTATGTTAAAATCCCCCCTCGCTTCCATCCCCCAGGTGCCATTTCAATTCTGTGGCTTCCTTTGGGCTCACACACACACACACACACACGCACACAATTTATGTATTTATTCATTTCCTCCACAGCTCGTTCAAAGCGATGTACACATCAGCCCTCTCTTGACGTGTGAAGCTCTGGATTTTAATTATTCATTCTTTAATATCTAAAGCAGATATATGTTTCTGGCACTTTTCCAGAATCTCGAGCTTAAAAACAAGAGCAGACGAACTTCCTTCTTCGTGATTTTGAGCTCTATTTGACACGGTGGAATAAATCACTTTCATAGAAGATGAATCACAAATACAGCAATTTTCTGCCAGAGTCTGTGGGTGATACGTTTGTTTCATGCACCACGTGGCGGAGACACGCCTCCTCAGTGGAGACACGCCTCCTCCTCACCGGAGACACGCCTCCTCCTCGTGGAGACACGCCTCCTCAGTGGAGACACGCCTCCTCCTCACCGGAGACACGCCTCCTCCTCGTGGAGACACGCCTCCTCCTCAGCAGAGACACGCCTCTTCCTCATCAGAGACACGCCTCTTCCTCAGTGGAGACGCGCCACCTCCTCAGCAAACACGCCTCCTCAGCAGAGACACGCCTCCTCAGCAGAGACACGCCTCCTCCTCAGCAGACACGCCTCCTCAGCAGAGACACGCCTCTTCCTCAGCAGAGACACTCCTCTTCCTCAGCGGAGACATGCCTCTTCCTCAGCGAGACACGCCTCCTCAGCAGAAACACGCCTCCTCCTCAGCGGAGACACGCCTCCTCCTCAGCAAAGACACGCCTCTTCCTCAGCAGAGACACGCCTCCTCCTCAGCAGAGACACGCCTCCTCAGCAGAGACAGGCCTCCTATGAAAAGACACGCCTCCTCAACAAAGACACGCCTCCTTAACAGAGACACGCCTCCTCAGAAAAGACACGCCTCCTCAGCAGAGACACGCCTCCTCAACAAAGACACGCCTCCTTAACAGAGACACGCCTCCTCAGCAGAGTCAGGCCTCCTTAACAGAGACACGCCTCCTCAGCAGAGTCAGGCCTCCTCAGAAAAGACAGGCCTCCTCAACAGAGACACGCCTCCTCAGTGGTGAAATGCCTCCTCCTTACAGGTCCTCTTTGCATTTTCTACACCACGTCCAGTGCCTAGTGTGCAGGCGGACGGCTGCATCGCAGCTTCATCAGGACACTCGCCCTCCGGGGGCTGAGCTACACATTCATAGAGGCTATTGTGCTCCTGCCCCTTCGGTCACTAATGGCCCGGAGCCTTTTTAATTCACAGCCATTACTTTTGTGTTCGCCTGCAGTTCGTTCAGCACGGAGCGATGATGGAGGACACTCAGAGCAACGGAGAGGCTGAAGGCTGAACAGAGAGAGAGAGAGAGAGAGACAGAGAGAGAGAGAGATTATGTAAAGAGTGAAGAGGAGAGAGGTGCTCAGTGTATCCTAGAGGAGATAGGTGCTCAGTGTATCCTAGAGGAGAGAGGTGCTCAATGTATCCTAGAGGAGAAAGGTGCTCAGTGTATCCTAGAGGAAATAGGTGCACAGTGTATCCTAGAGGAGATAGGTGCTCAATGTATCCTAGAGGAGAGAGGTGCTCAGTGTATCCTAGAGGAGAAAGGTGCTCAGTGTATCCTAGAGGAGAAAGGTGCTCAGTGTATCCTAGAGGAGAAAGGTGCTCAGTGTATCCTAGAGGAGATAGGTCCTCAGTGTATCCTAGAGGAGAGAGGTGCTCAGTGTATCCTAGAGGAGAGAGGTGCTCAGTGTATCCTAGAGCTGAGAGGTGCTCCAGCAGCCTCTCAGCCTATAGCAGCATCTCTAGGTCTGGACCAGGTGGACCTGATTCAGCCCGAACTATAAGAACATCAAGAGGAAGGTCTTGAGTCTCCTCTCATATAAACAACAAACAGCGGAAACAACTTCCGACTTCTAATGAAAAGGTTCCTGGATTAATGTTGACAGACGTGTTCCAGTCGATGTTGATAGAATTCCATCGCTGCGTTGTCCATCGTTTTAAAGTGGCACATTTATAAAGACGGCTCTATGAGAAGAAATTCTACTTTTAAAGTGGTTTCCCGTCATTTTCCATGATGCATGAAACATCTGGCTCACAAAAGGTGAACAAATTGAGGTTTTATTTAAACGTCTTAACAATGAGCTTCGCAGGGCTCAATTTAAGAAAAATATGTTTTGTATTTGAACGTGAATCTTGTCACAGTGACACGACTCGGGAAGGGGGGGGGGGGGGGGGCTTTACAATATGAAGGTAATGGACCGAACATGGAACATATTCATAGTTTTGATATCTTCGGATTCAGAGCCGAGAATGTCATGTTTCTAAAGTAGCGCTGGAATGAAAAAGAAAAAAAAGCCAAGTCAGTCGTCTTTTCTTTTTTTCTGCTCAGCGGAACAAGCTGTAAACACAACACTGACAAACATCACCATATCATCCTCACGATGGACCTGTGAACGTGGGCTGACTCACTCACTGTAAACTCTGGGGTTTCTGCATATTTGGCGCCCAGTAAATAAGCAGGAATGTCTTTTTTCTATCTTGAACTTCGCTAAACGACATGCTGCCGGAACGAGACGTTTTATTGATTTGAGCAACATCGCCGTTTTCGATGCGGACGAGATGCGCTCGCTAATCCAGCCACGCTGAAGTTAAAGAAGATACCAGCGTGCGTCTAATGCAGCTTTTATTATGCAGTCGGCACAATAAATGTATTTTCTTACCGATGATTGCCAAACCTTTACCGCCCCATTAAACGCTGCGGTTACCCTCGGCCGCGCTGCGTCGAGCACTTCTCTGCTTTAGGTGGCGTGGGAAGTGCCTCAAAGTGAGTAGAAACCTGCTCAGTACCGTCGCATTGAAAATGCGGAAGGTAATGTTTTGATCGCCGTGTATTTGTATGCGTGCGTGCGTGTGTGTGTGTGTGTGTGTGTGTGTGTGTGTGTGCGTGTTATTCGCATAAGTCAAAAAGTATTAAACCGAATCGCATGAAATTTGGTGGGATGATTGGTTATTATCCGGGGATCCTTTGATTATATTTTGGGATTGATCGGGTCAAAGGTCAATGTTATGAAAAGGTCAAAATTGTACTTTTATCAACGCGGTACATTTGTATCCAATTGGCATGCAATTAATGCCAACATGTTCAGAATTTAATGCCCAATCTTGTGATATGCGAAGGTTTGCGCTCTACCGAGTGCCCGTTTCTTTTCTTCTTTCTTCATCCTCACGATGTTATATAATACCTGTGTAGCCAAATCACTGCGAGTCGGCACAATAAACAGCAGCTGGGCTGACTGACGGCGAATCGTCAGCTATTCTGCAGTCGCCTGGCAACAAGCGAAACAAAACCACAGCGTGATGCTCACTTTATGTGTGTGTGTGTGTGTGTGTGTGGGCCCCTTCCACAGACACATAATAGTTGTCTGTTTTTCTCGGTTTCCGTGCTCGTAACACGGAGGCAGCGCGGCTCTCCGTCTCGCCGTGTGTTGTTCGACCTTCAGCTCGTACCCTTTGTGTCTGGCGCCGTTTACCCGGCGTCTGTCACCGGGAGACGCGGCAACAATTAATCACAACGTATATTCACCAGACCCTTAGTGATTACTTTAAATGCTAATTAGGCTTAATCGCCCTAATGCCATACGTATTACATTATGAGTCCTTATTAGTTAAACATGCATAGATTACATGTTATTTCTTTCATCTGTGGTACAATGCTCCATTGATATCTGTTTAATTCATCAACGTGTTCCTCTGGCAGCTTAGAGGCATGTCCAATGACGAGTGATCGCATTAATGATCTCATTTTGAGGAGTCAATCAAAAATCAATGTTATTCCATCTTATTGCTAGATTAGGAACCGTATAATTAGAAGTATTAGATACATAATCCACAAGCGTGAAGTGTTATATGCTGTTGTGACACCCGGTTCAGTGGGACTCATCCATCACACTGGAATAAGACAGATTTTTATTTGCTGTCATACTGCAAATCCATAAATTAAAGAGATATAATAATGAATTACCATATCAATGCAACCTAATAATATACTTTGTTCACAGGGGACACAGACAGCAGCAGGTTTGTGTGGTTACCCATCTATCACCTCGACTTTTACACTTTATTAGTTAAGTTTAGTTTATTAAGGATCCCCATTAGTCTACACCGTAGTGGAGACTATTCTTCCTGGGGTCCAGGCAAATAACATTACAATACAATACAAATACAAACAAATCCAGTACAGCATGATCAATTTTCACAAAAACACTTAGACTTACAAAACAACATTTACATTAAAAGTAAAACAATATACCTAAATATCTTAAATACCTAAAATAGTGATGGGTCAAAAGCAGAAATGTACTTTTTTTGAGCCAGCGCTGGCTGAACACGTGGTGGTATTACAGAGAAGAGATGAACGTGTCCAAGAAAAGCACAAAAAACTGACGAGGTTTCTTATTTTTCCTCGATAGCTTTACGTTCTCTCTTCAGTCTATTGTGCTCTTTAATCTCGTGCTCGGCCCATCAGGGCTGAGCTATTGTTAAGACTCTCAGTTCAAACGGCTCACGTTACTGAGGACGTAGATGCGGCGCCCAAAAGTGCTGAGTCAGGACCCGTGCTGCTGCTGCTCGGTAGAGTTGCGGTCGACTGCCTAATAAGCCTTGGGAGATAGTTGTGAATTTACTGTCAGCTGTTTTGAGGGTTTTTCTGACCCCTGGTGGCACAAAAATAATTGTGAATGCTGCTTTAAGGGCTGAACATGACAGGTATTTATAGCTCCGCTGAGCCTAAACCAGCTCCAATTGTTGAACTGGGAATTGAGTAGATTATATGCAGCTCCAACTGGAGCAGCTCTTTCTCCACATGCGGCGCGACCAGGACTTGTGGACAGGCTCCGACGTGGACGCCTCGGCACTCGCGGGGATCCTTTATATATATATATATATATATATATATATATGTATTTATTTATATATATTTATTTATACATATATTTATATGTATATAAATATTTATTTATTTATTTATATATATAAAATATATATTTATATATATATATATATATATATTTATATATATATATATATTTTTATTTATATATATTTTATATATATATGTGTGTTTATTTATTTATATATATATTTATATATTTATTTATTTATTTATTTATATATATATATATATATATATATATATATATATATATATATATATATATATATATATATGTATATTTATATATATAAAACGTATGAGGACAAGCTTCCGTGTCACGTTCCCGTGTCACGTTCCCGCATCACATTCCTGTGTCAACGAGCGTCTTCTCATAACCTTTACAGGTCCACACCCTCAGTGGTCCCACTCCCCATCTCCATCATATTGTTTTGCGGCCCGAGGAACAGATGTGGGGGAAATTATTGAACTACTGTGATTGCTCTGAGGATGAACAAAACAAAATGTTGCCGGGAGAAGTCAGCATTTTCCACAGCATATTGTGCCCCAGAGCCAAAGAAACTGAACGCCGCAGACTGAGCAGTACATTGTATCCATTATCTTTTATGACTCAAATACATTTAGAAGTATGTACTGAGTCATTCGGCGCCGAGAGGATTATTCCGTCTCTCGCTGCCACCGGGCTGAGCCCCCGTGAGCCCTGAGGCAATCAGTTCAAGATGCTTTAGCGTCCGCCTCCCGTAACCGCCGCCGTCCCGGACCTTTCTTGCCGGTTGTCACACAGTTTATATCAGACCTGCCCTAGCTGTGATGGTAATCCCAGACTCTAATATTGGCTCAGGCCGTCCTTACCGGACAAAATGACAGTGGTAGTCATTTGGTCAAGCGCGGCCTATGTTTACATTTCCCCCTCTCGTGTAAATATCGACCGCCGTCTGGGCGAAAAAAAGGCAGAAGTGGAACAATATTGTTAGAGCGCCGCAAACGCACTGAAAGGGAAAAAGGTCGCGGCCTCCCTTTCAGAACAGATAGCGGCGAACATGAACACGAGATAAGTCCGTGACTTCACGTCTCGTAGGGTCCGTTGGGCCCGGCGTATCTGATGCCTCCTGCCACGCCCCCCTCTCTCTCTCTACCTCCATCTGTCTGATGGATTGTGGAGGTCTGCATCGTTGTCCATGCTTACTACGAACTATTCATAGGTTTTATAAGCTGCTGAGGGATGTTTTAGGATACACTGAGCACCTCTCTCCTCTAGGATACACTGAGCACCTCTCTCCTCTAGGATACACTGAGCACCTCTCTCCTCTAGGATACACTGAGCACTTCTCTCCTCTTCTCTCTCTCCTTATGGATGAATTCACATTCACATTCATTGGATGTGTTTATGTAACTCTGTAATGCTTCAGTCTGGTCACATGACATCTATTCTTCTGTCTTTTGCTTATGTATGTGTATGTATGTAATGTGCATGAGGTCAAAAGGTAGACAAATTCAAGTAATTTGAACAAATAAGTGCAAACTATCAAATATAAAATGTCTAGTTCCAGTCCTTGAACATGATTGTACCAAACTAATTGTTACGCAATGTCAGACTTTGCAAATTAATTTTTAACTACAGTCAAGTTGGTGTGGTCCCGAATATACAATTTAAACTGTTAACTAATGGGAAGCTTAATAGTCCAAGAGCCTTTTTTTTCCCTTTTCAAATTAAATGTTGTTTTTCACACAGAACGTGGCGGAAAAAAAGCGACGTTGTCATTTTCCCGGAAAGAAACGATTTTTCTGAGCTTCTCGTATTCAAACTGTACTCGACCCCGGAGGCTCCGGAGTCTGAACCATGATGGCAAACTCCATCGCCTCCCACAAGGCCTTTAATTAGTCTTAAAAACCTGCCGAGGGCACACAACATTATCATTTTTCCCCACACGCTGATACTGTTCTGTAATGTTGTTATGTAACTGCATTACTGTGGCACTGCTTCCCTTCTTTGCTTTCACGGTAAAAGCTCTCGACAAACACAACGCGTGTCTGTTGGCCAGAGGAGACTCACATACACCTATTTCACTCAAAGGAATCTCAAATACATACAGTATGCTAACCTGAGCTTTGGCTGGACGGCACTCAGACACTGGAGCCTTAAAGTTGGACCTGTGTGTGTGTGTGTGTGTGTGTGTGTGTGTGTGTTTGGGTTACAGTTATCAGTGGTATTACTGGCAGAGCATTTATACATTTTTTAACATCATAATTAGTTAATTTGGAAACAGTTTTTAATTTCAATTTGTCAATTGATTAGGAAATGTAGGCTTTAAAGGGGCGCTGGGCTTTCGTCTTTTTTTGTATTCGGTTGTATGCATCAAGGTGTGTGTGTGTGTGTGTGTGTGTGTGTGTGTGTGTGTGTGTGTGTGTATGAGGATATATGTATGTTTATATGTGTGTATATGCGTGTATATATGTGTATGCATGTGTATGTTTATATGTATATATATATATATATATATATATATATATATATATATATATATATATATGCATGTATCATTGTGTCCTGTTTTATTTACTGTTGTTTCCCAATCAGTGCATTTAGATGTGCGTATTCTATGTCGGCATCCAGGGCGGATGTTATTAGATTAGTATTATCAGCCTGATCAATACGTTCACGTGTGCTGCCTATTATGTTAATTTGCTCAGGACAATTAGACCCCGAGCCACGGACTTCTGTCTGCGGCCGGGAGTTTGGATGAGCGGTGGGAAGAGATGGAAACAGGATGGAGAGATTCTTAGTAAACCTCAAAAATACAACAAAATACGACAAAATACGATATGTTGCTCTCACAACGTAATAAAACAAATTAAATAAAATGATTTTGCTTTTCTTATTTCACATAGTTGTCTTTCTCAAGCCAACTGAAACAACTCTTTTGGTTGTCGGTGCTGCTATCGCCCAGTCCTCTGGCCATCCATGTCCACCCGACGAGGACAAATAAGCTTCAACTTTTATTTATTTGTGTCGGGGCTCACTTTTTTGTTGTTGCTTGGCAACCGTTCTGCTAAATGTCCGTGTTGTGCCTATAACAATGGGACTCGGCTGCTGTAAAATCCCTTTCGTGGCGTATCGCTTAAATAGACTCAGATTCGGCTATCGCGCTGCTACAAGATCGAGTAATTAGCAGTCAAAGAGAATACATACTTGGTGTATAATAATCTTCAATTAGGTTATGCTCCTGCATGACAGATAGAAAAGTAATCCTTTTCAATTAAATGGCAAATGAAAGGGCTTCGTGACCCTGGTTCTTGAATGGGGGTTTTCTTGGTAGACGCTCACATCAGAAACGTATCTCTACGAAAGGTTCCACTTTTGAGTAGACTTTTTTAACTTTACCTTCGAATTTACTAACATCTTTTACCCTTTTTGACCCCAGCAATTAAAACCTCCAGAAAATGATTAGAATTAATATTGTTTCCCAAGTTTAAGTGTCAGGTACTTTTTTTTTTTGTTTGTTTGTTCACGACCTAAATAGCCCTTTAAATAAATAAAAAAGTTGATATTCCTTTTATGTTTTACACAGTGAAAAACAGCCTGGGGTCAAATTGACCCCAACGAACACTGATGCAAAGTTATGTTCAGGACATTGAAAACATATCATCTGAATTTTATGTTTTCCCAGGAAAATTCCTGAAATATGCAACAAAAAAAAAGATTGTCAATAATTTTTTTAGAGAAGTCAAACATTGATTGGGATCAAATTGACCCCAAAGGTAACAGGAGGGTTAAATCACTGTTCACTTCACAGATGATGGAAATCAGGTCTCCGGATGCGCGTGAATTAAGTTTAATAACATTTAATGGCAAGAAATGCAAACAAAAAACCAAGGCTCACGATCGTGGTCTTCGTGATGATCCGGCTCCTCAGGATCCAGCCTGAAGCACCAGGGTCCAGACGAAAGAGAAAGATATTCCTCCAGTAATATTAGAGTATTAGTCCCAGAATCAGCCAATCACTCACTCTCAAAGGTTAGTCCATCCTCTAACACCTTTCGGTTGGATCAACGACCCGCTATCAAAATGCAGGGGCCGAATGTCATGAACCCCGGGTCAAAACGTCGCTAGACAAGTATTTTCACAATAAAAGTCCCGTCTTTTATTGTCGGCATTAACGTCACTTCACGGATGTCAACCGGCTTTGACAATCTAGATAGATAGATAGATAGATAGATAGATACTTTATTATTCCCCAAGGGGAAATTTGTCGACACAGTAGCAGCACCAATAAATTAAACACACGAGAATAAAATATAAATATAGGAAAGAAAGAAACAGTGACTGTGCATAAACTATACAAAGTGAAATATAAAATACAAAATAAAATAACATAAAATATATATGTATATATATACACACAACATATATGCAAATACAGCAGTGTAAAATTTAATTAAATATGGACAGAGTGTAATCTGAAATGCTAACTTAGATTCACTCTCGTGCAACATACATTAATTCTTGCCATTTACATTTCCATACAGTAAACATTACCCCTATGCTTCATAACACATTAATAACAATATCAATATCCTCCATTATATTTCCCATTATAATACCTTTCTATGTGTATTAATTTAAAACACAAGACTTCCTCTGCACATGTGCAATATCAAAATAAACTATTACAACCTAACACATTTTACAAGCTCTCGAGGAGTCCGACGCGCGAGCCTTTTAGACCGATCAATCTCCATCAATTGAAGACTGTAACAGACAAATTCATCTCAGGTAATGAAGACACTTAAGGATGTTTTTCTGATGTTAAATTCCCCCTTTAGAAGCGCTTGGAAAAACACTGCTGGTCTGGTAACTTCTCTAATTGCCATGGGGCATCACCTCTGCGTTAAGATTTTTCCTATATTAGTTTTCCGAGCCCAAACGAGGCTCATTAGCCGGCTCGCTCTAATTAGTGGATACATATCGGAAACACTCTGGGGTTTCTCTCACGCTGCATGCTGGGCAAAATTAAATGCAATTAATCAATCTAGGCCTCGTGTTTAATGTCTCGGACGGTGGAAACAAACGAAATGCTGATTGAGTCACCGATGCGGAAAACAAAGTTTGTTCGAAAGTTAGCCGAGGCGACGCAGACGGGCTTCTGCGGAAGAGTCCTCCGAGGTCGACTGCAGTCAGGCATATTATAATTTGTTGCATTAACACTGGTATCATTTTTATTCATTCTAGTTAATTAGCCAGCTGCATGTAATTGAAATATTTCTCGATATTTAGCACATTACCCTCAAACAGAAATCAGCCAATCGGAGGAGACGTACTTGAAGAAGTGGAAGCTGTTGTCGGGGGGGGGGGGGGGGGGGGGGGGGAGACGGATCCAGTGGGCTGCGGGGACCTGGAGAGATTCCAGCTCAGTAAAGCAGGCAGACAGAACTCGGCAGAGTGTAAGAAAGAAGAACATTGTGCGCTTTCAAATATATTGTGACAACTTCACATTTTGGCTCAGCGTGGGATCCTGAGCTCAATATGCCATTCATGTTTTCAAAGTGACACTGCTTTAGTCTCACCCGGCCTTTGAGACATTCATGAATTGTTGAAGTGATTTTATTACCCCGGAGGGATATTTTGAGATCTTAAGTCGTTTGCAATAAAACGTTATTATTATTTTTTTTCCATCCAGCTGACTTAAAAAGTCTCTACAGCCCTCTCCAATGTTTTAATTTTAAGGCAATATTCTTTGTGGATTTGCAAGATAAATAATTCTCTATTTTAAAATATTAATTTAGATTCTAATTTTTATTTTTTTTTACATCAAAGCACTTTTCACCACGAGAGTCAAAGCGTCAGCTGTCATTCGTGGCGTGCTTGGGTTGCATTTTTCTAATCTACTCATCCTTTCAATTCAAAAATGTAAAGCAGGCGGCAAATCACAAAAGAAAACATCAGAAGAAGAAAAAAGGATAATAAAATGTCAAGAGAGCTAAAGCAATCAGAAGAAGAAACGGAAGCATTTCACTTAGTTTATTAAAGTGACAACAAGTCTTCAAATGAAACATCAAAGAATCCCTCTCAAATTATAGAACATATGTTCAGGGTTAAAGAAATATAATGTTTTTATTTATTACTGTAGGATAATGTTAGAGGATCTGTGCGTGTCACGGTCAACATAATAACTTGTATGTAAGGTAGAGGCCGTGCGCAGTCCCTCGTGTTGTGGTTAGCCCGTCGTTTTGTAAGTGTAGAGTTGGAGGGTACATTTTACTTTTCTATATGTGAATGACATGAGAAAAGCAACAACAACAAGACCCGAAGCGACAAGGTGCAGTATAACATGGATGCTTTGAGTGCCTCGTTGAATGGCACCAGGATGCTTTTCTCTCCGAGCGCGAGTACGAGGTTAGCGGCAGCGTGTCGAGGAGGAGCCCTCCTGCACAGCGGGTTCAGAATGAAGATCTGTCAAACTGATACGGGCTGTTCTTTACTTTAGTAATGCAAGAAGCATCAGAAGCGGGTAACGGATTTCTCCACCAGGGACGTTTGTAGGTTGTATGTTTGGGCATGTTTGGGCATGTTTGGGTATATGTTTGGGCACGTTTGGGCATGTTTGGGCATGTTTGGGCATGTTTGGGCATGTTTGGGCATGTTTGGGTATATGTTTGGGCATGTTTGGGCATGTTTGGGCATGTTTGGGCATGTTTGGGCATGTTTGGGCATGTTTGGGCATGTTTGGGCACGTTTGGGCATGTTTGGGCACGTTTGGGCACGTTTGGGCACGTTTGGGCATGTTTGGGCATGTTTGGGCACGTTTGGGCATGTTTGGGCACGTTTGGGCACGTTTGGGCATGTTTAGGCATGTCTGGGTATGTTTGGGCATGTTTGGGCATGTTTGGGTATGTTTGGGCTTGTTTAGGTATGTTTGCGTGTAGGCTCCGGATATCCATTGTTCCCGATAGTTCATAGATTGGTTCAATCAGAAAGAGTGTGATGTTGTTCTGCAGCTCTGCTTGCATTCAGAATATTATGACATAACAGACAGAATTTCAGGGTCATAGTGATATTTTATGCTCATTTCGAAGCCCCCCTAAAAGATGCCTCACAACGCCCTCACTACAAGACACATGAGCTAACCTTGATCGGCTGGTTTTAGGTTCCACACTTGATCAACCTGCGACATTTCACGGAATAATTAATTGGATAAAGGTGTTTTGTAACAAATAACAATTGTTGCCATTGTTTTGTTTTTTAAATGTCTTGTACGTGGCAGAAATATCCACTGGGCGCAAATATTTAGCTAATTATTGTGACTTGAGAGCCTTTCTGAAACTAACATAAGATTGCATTAATAGGCAATAAAACACGCAAACTATAAATTCATACACTCACAAGATTGTGCTGTGCGCTTGTTGCTGATGGCTAATTATGTTTTCAAAAACAACGTTATCCTTTTAAATGGACGTCCAAGTTGCTGCACAGGGTTGATTTTGTCGATCTCCTGTTTCCGAGACGACTAGCTGACCTCTTTGCGCCGTGAAGATGCCTACCTACCCGTTTGGGAATCTGACCCGATGGAAGGCACGAAGAAATATACCGAACTAGCCGTTCGTCTCGCCGAAGGTCTCGTCTGCTCATCTCGTTCAGAGAGAAGCGTCAGTTCAATAAAACCGATTGACAACCAGTATACCTTTAACTGGCTCAAAGTAAAGCTATTAAAAAATACTTCAGATCCAGAAAATGAAATTGACCAAAAGTCTAAAGACGTCTAGATGTCGAGGATTCATTCGTACTTCATATAGTCTTCCAACTCAATACTTGAGTGTCTCGTGTTCCAGGAATAGAACACGCTGTCCTTTCCGGTTTTGTTCTCGTTCCATTCATTCCCAAGGAATCGGCTCGTGAATGACATTTAGACTCACGTGGATTCCGGGGGAATGAGGGGAGAACTGTGCCCGTACCGTACCGCGCAGACACCATTTAAGGAACGGCTATAAATGATGTCTATACATCTTCTCCGCTGATGTTTTACATTCAAACGTTACGGTTCACAGTGAACTTTGGCTCAACCGCAAAACACTTGAATAGAATACAATACGTTAAGAAAAAGAATTGTGTTGTCCGCTTTGACCCACAGTTATAAAACACACCGTGCGGAACGACCTCGCTTTGAGAGGCAAGACATCAGGATGAATACCGGCATTTTCCTTTTGACAAACGGATCCCCTCCCAACATGTAACCATGCTCCCTCACCTGCTGGCACGTTGCGGTATTGCAGTTCATATTCCAGATGCGAGGACTCTGCTTTCTTTGCCCTGCAATTTCTAGCTTAATTGCTTTTGTACAGTTTATTTTCTTTTAATAGTATTTTTATTATTATTTTGCACCCCTGAACAAGAGCTTTCCCCTTTATCTATCCTAATTTCTCTCCACTGACTCCTTATATTTGTCCTTGTGCTGCTGCATTCCCCCCCCTCCCCTCTGGGGATCAACAAAGGTTATATTAACTTTCATAATGGTGTCACTTTTATAGACGGCGGCTTAGGATGACGTGACCACGCACTATGAATAGCATCCGCTCGTCCAACCCGTCGGCCGTCCGCCCCGTCTCGTGGAAACACGGCGTCACCGGGTGGAGTCGGGAGAGGGCCGAAAGCCTTCCGAGCCTCGCAAACCTCTAATATACTGACGCCATTGACCGGGCAAGAGGGCGCCGTGTTGACTTTGATCTGAATTGAGCGACTTTCATGGTCAATTTTACACGGGCTGCTAGCTCTGCGCATCAATTCACCCCCGAGAGGAAATGAGATTCCTCCTTCACGACTGGACCGCAGTGTGAGGACCTGATACACACTCACTCCCACTCCTGCATGACGTGATAGTGTCTCTTCTACACACACACACACACATACACACACACACACACACACACACACACACACATCGCACATACAACTGTGCAGCTGACCTTTGTACTGTGAGATTTGTGAAGACCTTCAGTGGAAATAATTCAGCCGTTCCCTCCATGTTCCCACTTGTCCTAGACCTATTTTACTAAATCTTAATAAAGTCTCATTACAGTTTGTCAGCTGGTCGTGGACTTTGAACATTTCATTCTATTCCCCAGAAACAGGATTGTATGATGTAATTGTTTTACATTTAAAGCAAGCAGAGACATTGTCATAACATGTGGGTTTAGGGCAATAGAATATGGACTTAAAATGTCTTACGTATAAATAAACAAATGCATGAATAAATACAGTAATAAATAAATAAATGCTTAAATGAAATGTATAAATAAATAAATGCATGAATAAATACAATAATAAATAAATTAATGCTTAAATTAAATGTATGAATAAATAAATACAGGAAAATAAATAAATACAAGTTATACCTAAATAGGAAATCATAAAATATATATATTTCTACATTTCCTAATTTCTTCATTTATTTATGCGTGCTATTTATGTGTCCTTATATGCAATTGAGCTGGGGCGGTCCAAACATCTGTCTAAAGCATGATTGGTCACAGTAGTGTAATGCACCTGGTTTGTTATTTATTTATACATTTATTTAAGCATTTATTTATTTATTCCTGTATTTATTTGCACATTTATTCATGCATTAATTTATTTATACTTAAGACATTTTAAGTCCTCCATAATAAAAGTCTCATAATCATGCATTGCAATGTTTCATATTTCACTGATATTAAAACCAATGTACACCTTTTATTGCGTCATGGTTAATAATCAGAATCAGTTATATTGGCCATGTAAGTTTTTACACAAACAAGGAATTTGTCTTGGCAGGGTTCGCCGAGGCAGCCTATAGGCGCCCCTTTAGAAAGAATACAGCATAACATGAGGGGAGAAAGGAGATAAAAAAAGACACCTCAGCACATAAGCACATACAATTTAAACATGACATGCAACATGGAGGAGGGGGGGGGAAGGGGAACCAAAAGACTGGGTTTCTAAGCCCAGCCATTGGGGGGCAGAAGGTCACCAGCACAGTCAAGCAGTCAGCCTGGCAGGACCGGCAGCCAGCACAACCAAGGCCGACGCCAGTCGAGTCACAGACTCCGTCTGGCCACACTGGGGGGACGAAGCAGGCGAAGGCGTGGGATGGGGGTGAGGGTGGTGAATGCATATCAGTGTGTTGAAAGTTTGTGTGTGAGTGGCCTGGTTTGCCATCCTCCCCCAGGGCACAACAGACAGAGTTCTCAGTCCGCAAGATGGTCGTTGCTATAGAGATAGCCTTGAAAGGTCCTGGGGAGACAACAACTGGTGTCTGTGGAGAGGGGAAAGGGAATGAGAGATTCTCACTTCAGCGATCTTCAGGGGAGGTGTTGTTCCAGTACCGGCCTTGGCCCAGGCCGTTCTGGTTGAGGGAGCCGAAAGCAGATAAGTTTGGGATTGTTTGGTCTTCCAGTAGCTGCATTCAATTTGCGCAACAACTTTCCCTCCATTTTCTTCCCGTTCTCCAATAGGTTTCCAAATCGATCGGGCAGCCTTAGGGGGCTTTGAACAGCTGTCACCGTTTCCTTAATTTCCAATAAGCCATGGCAGCGCCAAATCCAAACAGCAGAAATCCTGTAATCATAGTTCCGAATAGGTATAGATGTCTTCTACGTCCTCCACGGAAAGGGCAGCTAGGCACACGACACGCGTCCATCGTGTCACCAGCTGCAGACGTCCCGGCAGGACGGGCAGGTTCCCCCGAACCCGAGCTTCTCGTCAATGACGAGGAAGATGGTGTCAATTGCGTTGAGTGACCAGTTGATCACGTCCATGGTTTTTAGTTCGAAGAGCGATGCGGAGAGAGCCTCAAGTACAAGACAAGACAAGACATGACGAGAGGAGCCAAGCAGGGAGGGAAGGTCATGGGGAGGAGAGGAAGAAAAATGCGACCGCCTTCACCGAGAGCCAAAGATGTATAAAATATATACGTGAATGTTAATACTGAACTTATCAGTCAAATGTTCACTGATAATCACAATCCAATAGCTGCTTGTCTAGCAGGGTTGAGCAGAAGTGTAAAAAAAAGAAGAAGAAATATTCAAGGCGATGCAAATTTGAAGTGCAATTACGGCTGCTCCATAAGTCAGCCGCATAGCATTGCTTAGGACTAATGTCTCCAGCCAACATGATTAAATCCCACTTTCAGATCATATTTTGCGACAAGACTTTCCCAAGCTGAGGAGCAGCTGGTAGCCAATAGGCAGCGAGCGAATCATAGAGGCGTGTTTTTTTGTTAACAGTACGAAAGAAAGTTGGAATCCCAACCAAATTATGCATTTGTGGCTTTTTCCCAGGGAACAATGTCCTCATTCCACCTGAGCTGCAAGGACAGGCCTCTAAAGATACCCCCCCCCCCTGAAGTTGGCATAGGCAATGCAAAGAGAGTGTTGCATTGGCGTGCTGGGGGTTTGAACGAGGGAGGCTACCTGGAAGTTAAGAAATCAATTTAAAAGCTCAAAGCGCTCTTTGGAAAAACATTCTTAAAAAAAGTCTGTGCTTAAAAAAGGCTAAAGACATGCTGTCAACAACAGAAAGTCTCCGTATGGAGGAGAAATGACGACTCAGCGTTTTCCCTGTATCGAAAATACGTCTTATCTCGTAAACGAGGCGCCTCTCAACACGACCCGGTGAGTCGTGTTGGACCATTTCCATCTCATGTGCTCAAAAATATTACGAGCCTGGGGAACGGTTGTCCGAGGATATATTTAAAAACAACTTTCCCTTCAAGATGTTTTGAAAAAAAGAAAAAATAACTGTATTTTCTTGACATTCTTTACAATGTTTTCCCCGTAGTTAAACATTTAATATTCACCACATCCTTTTTCGTTCATTCTCTTTTCTTCAGTCATTACATTTTGCATCTCAAAAGGTCCAGGGCTCTAAATGGCGCCGTTTATCACTTTATCACTTACCTGGTGCAATATCATGTGCAATATGTTTAAATACTTTTGTTTATATACACTGTTCTATTCAGTCTGTACATTAATATTCTACTGTTTTTTTATTTTTATAATGCTTATTTCTATTATTTCTATTACTTGTTTCTATTTTATTATTCGTTTTTATTCACTTGTGAGCAATGCTACCGTGATCCTGTAATTTCCCCACTGAGGGACTAATAAAGGATCTTATCTTATCTTTAAAAAAAAACGCCCGCATCATCGTCATACGACGCTGAAGGAGCTTCGGCGAGTGTACGGATGAAATGAATCAGAGATGCAGGAGAACATCAGAACACTCTTTCCTCTTAAGCATGGCGCTCTCACGCTCTCTCCTGGCACGCGGCGCATAATGTGCACTTTGGAAATACAACGAACGAGCCGTAACGCGGCTGTCTGGCTTCTCTTTTTTGTTGTTGTTGCAAGAATCTCTGGTAGAAGCCGTAAACTGTGGGTTACGCAATCGTCTCTCGGAGGAGCGGAAGATTGTTTGGGATTTGATTAGATTCACCGGAATCGACTTCACGTTCGCGTGTGGGTCGTAAAAGTCGGCAGTTTAAGTTTTATGTAATATCACGTGTAATATTATGGAAGCTGAAAGATGCTCTCGGTGCGGTTAACGGTGCTTAAAGAATTGTTATTGCAATGTCCTTTTGGGGATCAATTCCCTCTTTAAGCATCCGGCCGACGGCTTTCATCGATATGCCGATAATGATAGACGTGTTGGAGGCGGAGCTTCACGCCTCTAAGACTGAGGTACAACTGGAGTCCACGGGCAATCTTTTTTTTCCCCGAGCGGCCACGTGTCGAACGGGCTTGACCCCGCCCCCAACCGCCTGAGGGGATTGTAAGCCATTTCGTATTGGGGGGAGGAGGCCACATGCACCACGAATACTAAGCACAACTATCACATGACCTCGGGAGGTGGAGCTGTGGGCGGTTCCATCCCTGACCCCTGTGCGGTCGACATGTCCAAGTGTCCTTGGGTAAGATCCTGTTCCCTATCATCCTTACTGTAGGTGTGTATGTGACGGCTCCTCGCTCCTATGTAACAGGTGGTGTCCTCTACCACGCGAGGCCTCTGAAGCCTTGTGTATCGTTAGTCTTTTAGTATGTGGTAATAAACAACAATACTCATTGGGGATACATGTGGGGCTATAGATGTAGGGGGGAGATGCGCTCATGATTGGCTACACATAGGTCTATGTTGGAAAAAACACATTTGCGAATCCAGCAGGGGAGTCTCAAAAAACGTAAAAAATGAAGAGCCATCCACAAACGGCAGTGCGATCGACAAACAAATGGATACAGATCCACAAACATGGAAAAATCCACATAGAAATGATACTATATTTGTGATTTTTCTTTTATATTTCTCCAAATCGTAATTTATTTTCGCATGCATTAGAATATATTTGTGATTTTTCTTTTATATTTCTACAAATCATATTTTATTTCTGTGTGCATTGGAATATATTTGTGATTTTTCTTTTATATTTCTACAAATCGTAATTTATTTCTGTGTGCATTGGAATATATTTGTGATTTTTATTTTATATTTCTACAAATCGGAATTTATTTACGATTGCATTGGAATATAATTGTGATTTTTCTTTTATATTTCTATAAATTGTAATTTATTTCTGTGTGCATTGGAATGTATTTGTGAATCGTTCTGCGTGCATTTGTGAATCTTTGTGTTTTTATTCATGAGTCACTCACTGATCTGACCCCTACAGACTCACTTGTTGACCGGCGCTTCTGGTCCAGTGATGGGGGTTTTCATCCAGCTCCGAGGTCCCCTGAGGTCATGACCTGGGCTCCTAAAAGCCCACCGCCCACCCTTGAAACCGACGGGGGGGGGGGGGGGGGGGGGTTGAGAAGGCAGCGATGTCACACACTAACATAATATGAGAAAGAGAAATACAAATATTACTTGGTGATATTTGCCGTGTTAGAAGATATCATCTCAAAGTACTTTGCAGTTTATTGTGTCAAAATAAGTTACACTTTTTTTCATATTTAAAATGCCAGAATTTTGTTGTTATTTTTCATGAACAAATATTAATATATTAATAATAACTTGTATTTAAATAGCACCCTTTTAAAAACAGGGTTTACAAAGTTAAATATAAAATCAATACAAGTAAATTAAAAAAAATACAGGAGCCAAAAAAAACAAGAATGGAAAAGAAAAAAAAGATTATGAATGAAAAGATAATGAAAAATACAAAATAAAGAAGAGCAGACAAACTGAATTATGGGAACCAAAGAACTGCGTATAATGAAAAGGTTTGAAAAGGAGTTACTGATTCTGCAAGCCTCATCCCCTCAGGTAGGTCTTTCCAACAAAGATCCCCCCCCCCCCCCAACCCCCTCATGGCTGGCTGATTATTGCCTGTCCGTGCCTTTGAAATGCAAAAGTGAAATGGCACACATCGTTTCAGGCCTTTAAACAAATGGCCGATGGGTTCTTGTGACGAAGACCTTCTCGTGGACTCTGTTTTTTTTATTTTTATTTTGCCAGCAGCACTAAAATCATCCCATGAATCACACATCCAGCTGTTAGGAAGTTTGCATGACAAAAAAAAGATGTTAACGTCTACTGAGAGGATGTGGGAATAAAGTTGTGGTGGTCAACAGACATCTCTCTCTCCCTCTCTCTCTCTCTCTCTCTCTCTCTCTCTCTCTCTCTCTCCCCCCCCCCACCTCCCCCTCCTCTCCGAAGCTTTGAATTCAATCACTGCAAATTTGATTAACAACAAACCCGGCGCCGGCCTTGGAGATTAAGTTTTTTGTTTAATTTTCCACCAGCTCCGTGGAAAGACGGCGAGGGGCAGCGTCGCCCGGCGGCGCCGGATCAGCGCACGCCGCTCGCCGAGGATTACGCGTCCGGCTCGGTCACGCGCCATTGTCCGCCGCGCTCTTTTTGTTGTCAATATCTAAAGTGCAACCGCACGATTTCTTCGGCGACATTAAACACGCACAAACGGAGCGAGCGCCCCGGCTACAATACTCTGAACATAATCCTTTTCTTCTTGCGTATGTAAGCCTCGCAGAACATAAAAATCAGGGACTTCATTGCTAGGCAACTAGTCCCTGCACATGAGATGGGGAGGGTTGTTCTGTGTTTACTGTCAGAGAGCTGCTGCTGGTGGGAGTGCAGCCTCTCCAAAAAGAGAATAGATTAGAAGAAAAGAGATAAAACGGATAGCACTCGATTGTGCAGACTTGAAATAATAATATTAAGAAGAAGGAGAAGGAATTGCTGCATTCAAAACAAGAACATGTATGACTCGGCGCCCCCCCCGCTCCCATAACACGGCACATTAAAGTCTCGCGGCGAGAGGCGCTCCCTGGATAAACCGCGCAAGCACATTTACCGGAGAGAGAGAGAGAAGGAGAGAGAGAGAGAGAGAGAGAGCTCTCTGGAGAATGGGAATGATGAGGTAATCATTCACCCTGATCTGAATTAATAAGGCCTCATTAGGCGGTTGGGAGACGCGCCGCGGCGCTGCAAAGGACCGCGAGTGTGTGTTCGCCCCACCATCTCCTCCTCAGTCGGAATTTCTTGGCCCGCCGGCGCACACACGGCGTTCGTTAGGAGAACTCGGCGTCTCATTCGCACTCGCGCATTCGCCGAGGATCTGAGGTTGTGCGTGGGAATTCATTTTTTTCTTTCTTTTCGGAATCGTATCCCATTGCAGGGGACGGCCTTGTGCTACATACACACCCCACACAGCGGAGGGGAGGATGTGAGTGGTGCAGACTCGCTGCACGGTCGCTCCATAGATACGATTGCATCGTTCAATGTGTTTATGTAACTGTGTAATGTTTCATTCGGGTCACATGACATCTATTATTCCGTCCATCCTGGAGAGGGGTCCTCCTCTGTTGCTCTTCTGAAGGGTTCTTCACTTTTCTCCCCAGTCAAAGTTTTTCTTCTTCTATTTTTTGGGAGTTTCTCCTGATTCGATGTGAAAGGTCAAAGGTCAGGGATGTCGAATGTGGACGGATTGTAAAGCCCTCTGAGTCAAATTCGTATATGTGATATTGGGCTATATAAAATAAACTGAATTGATTTTAAAATTCTATAAGTCAACGACTCTTTTTCAACTCAACCTTTTCACAATCTCATCAAATTGAGTATTCACTCCTATTTACTTCTATTTGCTGAAAACATTACATTAAAATGTTTGATACAAATATAATTGAGAACATCATGCACTTTGTATACATCATGTTTACCTCTTATTATGCGTGCGTGTTATTAGTATAAGTGCGTGTTATTAGTATAAGTTAAAAAGTATTAAACCGAATCACATGCAATTTGGTGGGATGATTGGTTATCATCCGGGGAGCATTTGATTCCATTTTGGGATCGATCGGGTCCAAGGTCAAGGTCATGAAAAGGTCAACATCTTCTTTTCTTTTTTTTTACTATAGCGCGGTCAATTTGTATCCAATTGACATGCAACTAATTCCAAAATGTTCATAATGTAATGCTCAATCTTGTGATGTGTGAAGGTATGCGCTCCACCGAGTGCCCGTTTTAGTTTTTGAATGAGTCACTTTCTCAAATATATGTCAGTGTTAGAGAAACCTTTAACCTGAAGAATATACAATACATATGATATTGGGCTGTATAAAATAAACTGGATTGAATCACATATTCCAACTTCATCGTCCGTGGCTTAACGCTCCACCTTAAAGCCCCCAAAACGGCCAACAGGTAACTTGTGCCGACTCTCATTCCCTTCAACTGCCAGCAGCTTGCACTGGGTTTAGCACCCCCCCCCCCCCCCCCTCTGTGAAGTGGACCTAAATGTGCAGACAGCCCCTCTGAAAAAAAAAAACACCATTGATTAAATGGCCAAAGACCTCACTGCAATCTAGATTTCATTACCCAGAATAAACACGTTGCATCAGGGGCCTGAGGTTTTGTCTCCCTGCCAGTCCGTTTTTTGAAATTCAATAGATTATAGTGGCAGATCTCTTGAGGAGTGGCAGAGAGAATTGTTTCATGGAGTGGAAGCCTGTGGTTTGGGTTTTATTCCCAGGGAGTACTTGCCCGAGCATACTGAAGGGCACTTTGGTTCAGAAAGCACCCCACCTCGTCTCCAATCTAAGCAGATGTGACAGGTAGCCATGAAAAACACACACACACACACACACACACACACACACACACACACACACACACACACACACACACACACACACACACACAAATAGATGAAATGCAACAGAGACACAAGAGCGAAATTACAGACATGAAAACCTCTGCCGGAGCTTTTCTCTCTCTGTGCGCTGTAACACGGTATTGCATTTGGAGGACAATCAACCAGAAAGGGAAGTAATAGGAACAGTTCCAGTTTGATGCATCCTGATAATTTCCATTTACCTTCAACCTTCAAAATAAAATGGATGTTAGGTAACAGGTGCGAAATAAAAAAAAAATCCCATGAAAGTCACATGATGGGAAAAGAATTCGGTCGCCACAGTATCATCGTCTGTTGGGTGAGAATCGTCCACCGAGGTGTGACGAGCATGCAGAAGTAACCCAGGGGTAAATTATTGACGACTTAGTCATTGACCTACTTCTGCGCTCTCGTCAATATCAGACTATTAATGAAGTAAGAAGAGCCAGACATGCAAAAAGAGCACATTGTGTCCAGATTTGGACTTTTTTAAATTGTTCTGTTAGCTTAAAAAAATAACCAGCGCGAGTGAATGACCGCATACCGAGGGATCGAATGATCAAAGCCACCCAATGCAGCGCTTCACATAATAAATCACATGGATCCGTACATCTTCATGTTTTACTGGGGCAGATCTACTGCTGTGAGAAGACAGGATTCCTAGAGGAGAGGTCACGTATAGGACAGAGGCGGGATGTCCGATAGATCAGCGGTTCTCAAATGGTGGTTTGTGTACCCCTGGGGGTACATGAAGGCACTCCAGGGGGTACGTGAGATAGAGAACATATATTTAAAAGGAGCATCCATTAAAAAAATCCTTTAGAAATAGTTATTCAATAAATATTTAATACAATTTAAGTGTAAGTTCATAAAGGGAATGGTATATACTACCGTTCAAAAGTTTGGGGTCACTTAGAAATGTCTTTATTTTTCAAAGAAAAGCATGTTTTTAAATTAAGATACCATTAAATTATTAAGAAATGCACTCTATACATTATTAACGTGGTAAATTACTATTCTAGGTTGAAACACTTGTTTAAAACAAATTAAATATCTAAATGGTTGTATAGAGGCTCATCTCCAGTGTTCTAATGGCACATTGTGTTATCGCCTTAGAAGACTAGTGGAGGGTTAGAATGTTAGGAAACCCTTTTGTTCTGTTAGCACAGCTGAAAACAGTTATGCTGGTCAGAGAAGCTTTTCAAGTGGCCTTCCTTTTGAGCTTGAAGTCTGAAGAACACAATTCATATTTAAAATAAAAATCATTATTCCTAACCTTGTCAATGTATTTACTATATTTTCTATTCATTTTGCAATTCATTGGCTAAATAAAAGTGAGTTTTCATGGAAAACACAACATTGTCTTGTTGGGTGACCCCAAACTTTTGAACGGTAGTGTATATTCTATATTTAATCAGACACTGATGGCACAGCGCTGTGTATTACAGTCTTTTCATCCAAAAGTGCTTTACACTGATCGGGGGGGGGGGGGGGGGGGGGTTCAGATGAGAGGACATAATGAACATCTTTAAGAGAGAAGAACAGAGAAAGACAGAACAGTGAGCTAGCTAGAATCAATATAGACTCATGTAATCATGTTACTTTGGAGTGAAGCTATAACTGTTTCAATGTAAGTAATAGCCTATTGATCCACCAGGTAGCATGTAAGAAAGAGTCTTTATTCTCTCTCCCCTCTTCCTTGTTGCAGTATTTATTGACATCCTGCCTGCAGGTCATGGGTAACTGTAATCTCTTGCTCATATATATGTTTATTGAAGCACCCTAAAAGGACCAGTTGGACATTTTATGATGTGACAATAAAAAAAACCTCTGTGTTAAATATACAAGCAACATCAGATCCACCACAATAATGCCCTGAAAGCTGCGTAGTCGTCGTTCTACTCACGATGCATCTACGATAACACAATCAAGAAGCTCCCGAGGCCTTCTGGTGTCCTTCAATGGGAGCTTGTTCACATTTGACGATATTTCTAAGCCTCTACGATGAGGGCCAACGCCTGTTCCCACTTTATGACTGAAATGAACCTCCATGCAGTTTGCTCACACAATACCACCATCATCAATAACTCAGCCAAAGACCTCCTGATGGCAGCTGACTCTGGAGCTGTCATCACTTTCGATCCTCATGGACCTAAGTGCATCCCTCGTCCATATCTGGTCAATTTGGTTTGCATCATTTCTGACAGATCGTTCTCAATCTGCCACCTTTCCTATTCATGTAATACGAGGAGTCCCACAAGGTTCTGTCCTGGGCCCATTTGTATTCTACATTTAAATGCTGCCTATCTGGCACAGCATTAGGATTTATGATGTGTGAGCAAGGATTCCATAGCTATGCAGAAGACACATACATGTATGTATCAACCAACCCTGATTTGACTGACTCCATCCTGGCCGAAGCATATGACTCATACGATTACAGATTGCTCTCAAACCATATACAACCGGCCACGGAGCACATGGATGCAGTACTGGAAGAAATATTCAGATATTTTACTGAAAAGTAAAAGTATCAATACAATGGTGCTACGCTGTAAAGTAAAGCACAAAATCAAATCACGGAGAATGGCCCATTTCATGATAATGTATAATTATAATTAGAGTATTGGATTAGCAACATAACTAGTACTTACATGCATCATAACAATGTTGTGGTGTAGTATAAAATATAAATATAAAATCACAGAAAATTATCAATACTCAAATTGTTCAATTTATTTTGTATACATTTTATGTTGTTGTTGTTTTACTTATTGTTATGTATATGTTTTGTTGTTTATTTTTTGTTTCCTTAGTTATAGTCTTTGCATAATGTGTATCCTCACCATTTAACTGTGTGATATGTAGTCAATCCTTATTTTTGAGGTATATATTGTACTATAAGTCTTGTTTTGTAATTTCTAAAATAAATCATATATGAAAAAAAATACTCAAAAGAAGTACAAGTACCTCACCATTTTACAAATACTGTAATTTAATACATGTAAATGCTACAGTCGCTCTGAGGAACCAGAGACTGTGCAGGCGAACAGGCCATTTCTGTAAATAGGTCATGTGATAAAACTATGAATGCCTTTTCAAAACTCGAGAATGAAGGACCTCATTTTTGCAATACTTTGCTGAAATGAGCAGTGTATATAGCTTCGTAGTACACCACTTACACTCAGATGAGTGTATGACTCGTGTCTGACCCGTTCACAACTTCTACTACGGGGTCTCTGATTGTCCCCCATTAGACGCCAGGCTCCACTGCACCTCCATAAAGGGTTTGATCATTTATTATTCTCACGAAACACAGGGGTGGTCAACCAATTGAAGTTATAGCTGACAACCCCAACACAGGAGCACATTCCAGTAGTGCATGTGCTATTTGATTCAGGAGGAGAATGTGAACAGTGGCTACAAAACAATTCTCTAAGCAGAGAATATACGGCTTGCATCCTTACATTAAATATTGACATTGCAGTCTTGGGAAGTGTTAATGAGTGTATCTCTGTCCACAGCCATACGCGCTCCGCTAATGAACACGAACATGAGGCGACAGACCGATTAAGAAGAACAATCTCCATCTCCATGCGTTGCAGTTTACTTATAAACCTGAGAAATGAATTCCAGGTTTAATAGTTGGCACTTTTCTTCTCTTGTGCTGTCACATTTACATACTCCCACTCACACACCTGTACGCTTTGTCTCTCTCGCTCTCATTTTTCTTGTTCAGGCAGTGAGTTAAATACCATCAGTTGACTGAAAAGCGAGATATGTAACATCCAAACGACATCCGGGTCTAGAGTCGACTGAGATGCACCGTTGACACGGGTTTGACTGCAAACCAGGAACAAACCGCACCGGGAGCAGCACCTGGTCAGGTGACGCCTGAGATTATGCACATTTGATTCAAACCCACCCACAGATGAACCCTCCACGCTGCCCCCCCTTATATAACCACAGTTAAGTATGCATGAAGCTCTGACAGCCACGGCATGCAGCATTAACACCGAAAGGTCACGGCGACGCGAGGCATGTGGATGAGCATCGATGTAGAGCCATTAGTCAGGCCTCTCCTGAGAATATTCCCTTTTAATACAAAACCGTAGCTATGTGACGGGCGTCTTCGGCGGGTATGAACCCCAACCAACCCTCCTCGAGAGTTGATGTGTCTCTTGTGACAGTGCCTACAGCTTCTCAAGCAAAAACGGGCACTATTGGTTCTTGCAATCTGCCCTAATGGTTTTTACATACCTCCCGTTTCATTGGAGCAGTCACTTTGATTTACCTGTGCAGAGCAGAGAGCAGGGAGGACATTGGGATTCCGGCGGATCGGTGCCGCGTACGACGGCGATAAATAACCCAGAGGGTGTGTTCAACAGATAAATGGCTGTTTGCTTGAGCTCCGTCTCCACCTCCTCACCCCGTACAGACCGTGTGGGTCTGAGGGGTTGTCGTTGTACTACGTACTACTGTTGGTTCTCACCGCTTTCATATTCCACTCACGAGATCGTTCAAGGATATACTCGAAGACATTGGAACGCAGTTTAGGAGAACAAAAAGAAAAATAACTTTTCTACACTCGTTGCTCTTAACGATTGCCATCTAAAAGCTGTTTCAGGTTTTTTTTTTTGCCAAAATTGTATTTCACCAGAGTTGATGCTCCCTTGGCTTGCCTTCACAACAGGCAAGAAATGACTGCCAATTAATGTTGGTATTTCTATTCTTTTGTTTGAGATGACTTTCAGGAAGTTAGGTTATATGTCAGATATCACAAGTGTCAACTAGGTACCCTAAATCCAAAAGACGTTAGTGGGAATGTTGATAGTTTAAGTGGTATTTCATCATGAAGTATTTATTATCTGTTATCGGATTGTAAACCTGATGATGATTCTTTGGGAAAGGTCAATGAATCATCAAAGTCATTCATCCGAAGACGGACATAATCATGTGTGCCAGATGCCTCCCCAATACAATCCGATATTCGTCAAGATAAATAACAAATGCCAACCTCATGGTGGCGCTATAGGAAAAGTCATCACCCAAGTCGATAGGATTCATCCGAAACAACGTCTGGACCAAATGTCAAAAAAATAGCCAATCCTGTACGCCTAAAAAGAAACTCGTCCGTGTTCATAACGACATAATGATGACGGCATTTCCAAATTAGCCCATATTGGCACATACATGCAGAAATCTGTGATACGATAAAAACAGCAGGGCCCTCCAAGGTTTGACGTAGGTCACCGATGTAACCCTCCTCTAGAGAGATGAGTATAAAGTCGGTCACACTTTTAATATCCTGCACATCCACCCATTATGCATGTAAAACATTCAGCAGAATAACATGGGACGAGCGTCAGAGGACACCAAAGGCAAGTCCTTCTGTATTATTCATGGGGATTTGGGCTCCACCATCTCAGGAGCTTTTCAATTAGGAGTTCAGAAAGCTTAACATTTTCATTTTTTTATAGATCTTTCGACTGACTGCGAGTTGGCAAGTATGACGTAGACCAGGGGCGTCACGCTCATCTTCACCGAGGGCCACATCAGCATCATGGCCCCGCCTCTTAAAGGGCCGGTGTAACTGAAGCGCTGCATAAACTACTCCCCAACATATTGTGAAATAACTCTCTTTGCATTTGATTATTGTTCATTCAAGCCTAGATACATTGTACACAAGGACATTTCTTTAATATTATAACACAAATCCATTTAATTTGAAACCTTCAAAATAAAAGCATAGGATATAAAGGCCCAATCGGCCCACGGGCCTTGTGTCTGACACATGGGACGTAGACTTTTGAATTGTTCTCACCGGCATACAGCTGCTTCCTTTTAGACCGCCAATGGCTGAAGAGGACAGGGACAGCACACACACAGCTATCTAAAGTCCTTTCCCAAACAAGTGGAGAGAGGAGGCCACCATGTGTTGTTGCTCTCCTGCTCTCTAAGGTGCAATATGTGGTTCAGCACCACCGGACAGTTGCAGGATAACAGCTTCGATTTTGATTTTGCTCTCTGCCCTGAGATCGACTGTGACTAAACGGTCTGCCGTCTCAGTCCAGTGCTGAGGCGGCGACCGCAAACGGGGCCGGACGCTCAGGTAGTGAATTATGAAACAACGTATTCGGTATTCTTCATTGTTTGCTTTGTGAGACTTTGAACAATGCGAGCACACCGACGCCAAGGACGAGCAAATCTCACGAGTGAATACACAACAGACAACACCGGAAAGAAAAGGAGAAAAACGATAAATTGCAAGCATTATCGTACAAGGCTGGACATTTTTTCGATGTCTTCTACTAAATTGTAGGCTACCATACTCTGTAAACGTTTTTTTTGGCAGCAAACCTTATTTAAAACATAAATGGATATTTCATTTCTTGTGGAATCCAGCCATGGAATACATGTGCGCAGAGAGTATTTAAAGCGGCACGCTGTGTAAATGGGATTAACTCAAAATATCCTTCAAGGGTAGCTTTCTATTTGTGTTTTCCCTCTAAAATTGTGTCTGTGGGGGCCATATGAAACCGCTTCTGGATGAAGAATGGGAAAAAGCAAATATTTTTATCCTCAACCTTTCTTCCTCTTCTTCCTCTCTTTCTCTCTCTCTCAGTCTGTCTTTCTTTTTCTTACCAGAACGAGCACGTCGGATGACGGCCGCCCGCTCACGGGCTTCGTGAGATTCGACCATTAGCGTATAATCTACACCCTCAAATTGCTATATGAGGCTACCTGTCCTGCCCCGATGGTGAAATGTCATTCACCTAAAAATAAAAGTAATTACAGAGAAGAACTTCAAATGGCTGCGCCTCGACGTCCTGACAGCGGTCACGGCGGAGACCCCGTTTGAAGCTGGCGTTAAACGTCTCTAAACACAAGCGTAAATGCCTGCCAGGCCTCGTCCAATCACTGAGACCACTTGGCGAGGTGGTATTCGTCACAAGAGCTCGATTACGCCAGACGTGACTCTAAAGAACGCAGCCGCACCAAAAACGCCTTGTCAAAAACCTGCCGGGCAAAACAGCAAGCGGTGCACCTGTGGAGTGCAACCAACCGTTGATTTTGGGTTCAAGATATTTTAAAAAAGAAAGGAAAGAGTACGCAAATACCACCATCTATTCCGCCAATTGTGTCTCGATGGCGAAGCTTTCAGTTTCACTGCCGACCGAGCAAGAGTCAGTTTGAGTCTCGTCTAGATTTAGGATTATAAAGCTCTTCGTAATTAAATACCGCTAATATGAGGTTCTCCTTGGGAAAACAGGAAGGAAAGCCTCCTGCTTGATCCCATTGGCTGCCTTGGCCGAGTGTGACATCGATGAGCGGCGTGCCTCGCGCTTAAAGTTGAGAATATTTAAACTTTTAACCGCGCCTGAAAAACGCTACGCGTGTCGTTTAAAAGGCGCGTCTGAAAGTCACGCCGTACCGTAGGGAATCGATGGTTTTGCGGGCTACGCGTTTTTGAGAGGCGCGTCTGGTGTGACGTCTCTCTCCGACGAAGACGTGACGGAACAATACGCCACTCCTTTCTGCTCGTCCTCATCCTCCAATGAGCTGCAAGAGAAGCAGGAAGGTTACGAGTCGTGCCTAAAGTCATGAAGGTAATGCAATAATAATACCCAGGCTCCCGAGTCTGAAGCAAGAACAACTCTTTATTGCTCCCACATTGTCATCTGCAGCATATTATAGGTGCACACTCTCCGTTCTTACCTTTCACAATAAAAGCCAGAGACATCGACTGCATCTCAAACCAGAGCTTAAATTCGTTCAGAGACAACTAAACAAAAATAGCTTACACTGGCTTTTTCAATGCCTGACATTATTGAAAAACCCATAGAGGTATAGTTTGAGTGTGTCAAACACCTAATTTTATATCTTGCAGACGATGGCAGGAAGTGTTTATTTGCATACAGACAGGGGAAATGAGATCCGATCACAAGTGGACACTTAGACCCGTGTGCAGACACATTTTAACGCGTGCACTGCCCAAAGTTGTCATGTCAAAATATATTGATAGAACATCATCCCATGAATATGGTAATATAGTGAACACACTAGTGGTATTTTATGGAAAAGAAAACAGTTGAAAGCGACGAGTTCTACCTAAATCACTATTATTTGGGACTCAAGCATGTATTTGTGTGCAAGGTGAAGGTTATTTCCTCCTTTTTATTTTTTTTCTTCATAAATATGTTACAATCAAGGTACAACATGTACACAAGGTATTTTTTTATTCTGAGTGGTTAAAAGGTCAATTTAGTTTTGTTACATATGACAGCTTGACTTGTTGCTTCCTGTCTTGCTCGGATAAATATGAACTGACATATATGTCTCTGGGCGGGAGTTTGGTTCAATATGTTGGACTTTTAGTTGATCTGCTTTACTGATCCAAATATTCAGAGTAAAACATCAAAGGCTGGCCTCCTAAACTATTGGCTTCTTCTCCCTACCTTTGACTTTCTACTTCAAGTGGCGGCTAACAGTGAAATGATGTTCAGTGGACCTGCACATTAAAAGTCTCCCAGTCATTAATTATCATGCAGGGGATCAATAATTACTTCATGAGTCAAGTTGATCTCAGGAAGAACTTCATATCCACTGATGGCTCCTCCTCCATGATGAAGGATAACAACTGGCAATTTGATTGTGTGCAGATTACTTCCCCTGACATTGAGAAAATGTTGTTGTCTCTGCCTCCTGATAAACCGGCTGGCATAGACCATCTATATGGTAAACTGTTGTGATCACTTATCTACTCCAATATGCCACATCTTCAACAAACGCTTAATGTACGACGGATGCCCCACAGTCTAGAAAGAGGTGAAGGTGACTCCGATACCAAAGGTCAAGAGATCAACCTTCACATGTGCAAATAGCCGTCCAATTAGTATACTTTACATTTTGAGCAAATTATTGAAGATAATCGTTTTTCAAACAAATGTAGGATTATTTTTATTCCTAGTTCTCAGCAAGACAGAGTTACTCCACAGCCACTGCCCTTGCCCAGGTAACTGATGACTGTCTGATACAGATAGACAATAAGAAAGTGTGGTTAGCGCAGTCTTGCTTGACTTTAGTGCTGCAGTTGACGTAAAAGACCATTATATTATGATTACTAAACTTGAAAGTTATGAATTCAGCATTATGGCACTCTCTAGGAAGGTCAGTTATCTTTCTGAGAGATCGCAAAGAGTCTTTTGTAACGGCAGGTTATCAGACTGTAGATACGTGAGCTGTGGTGTTCCACAAGGAAGTTGCTAAGGCCCCTTACTCTTTTCTATTTCCATTTCCTATCTCTCTTTGTTAGTTAAGAATTCCAACATGGTATTGTATGCTGATCGTTATGCTTCAAACAAACAGGAACTTTCAACCGTTCGGGTGAAAGTGAACAAACTAGAACGATTAGAAAAAAATAAAAGTATTGTGTTTGGCTCAGGGAATGAACTCAATGGTGACACAGCTTCACCTGTCAGTGTCAGAGTTCCTTTCCGGAGTTTCAGAGTTCTATTCTGGAATATTTAGAGATCTGTTTCGGAACTTCAGGGTTCTGGAATGTCAGAGTTCCGTTCCGAAACGTAAAAAATCTGTTCCGGAACTTCAGGATTCTGAAACAACAGAGAGAATGTCAGAGTTCTGTTATAATTATACTTCACTGTAGCCTTCTCATGTTTTTCAGAAAGGTAGTATTTAATCAGACACCTGAATATTTCTTACAATATTCATGTAACAGACATAACCTTCACACTCGGAACACGATAGGTCACCCGATACCTCCTACTCCATAACGAACCTCCTAAAACTAAAGATACTTTTCGTGCAATTACTGCTTGTAATTTACAACCTCCTCATATAACTCATACTGCTAAAAAAACAATTAAAGGCGCACCTCAGGCCATTAATCACTTGACGTTTTCCATTACTTTTGTAGTCATCTGATCCTTCTTTGTATACATTTTCTTTGTACTATTTTCAACTGTTTATCATGTTTTGGACTTTTTAAATGTATTACGTGTTGTCCTTTCAGTGGAACCGCAGGAAGATTAGCAGCCGCTCAGGTGTCAGCTAACGGGGATCCAGTTAATACACTAAACTAAATCCAGTCATAGCTGAGTGAGTGATTCTTGGTCGGCTTGTTGTAAAACACAATTATTTACGGCACGGCTTCAACGCGTCGTTATCGACGAAAGCTTATTCGTACTCGAGCGCTTGACCTCGTTAGTTGCTCGTGGAGACGTGAGAGTAATCGTGTTTCGCTCACTCAAATCATCCGTTCATCCGTGCAGTCGCCGTGTAACCACCTGTTACCGTCCAGGATCTGCTGTGTTACGGCAGCACGGCGGTTCCTCTGAGCTGGAGACAGCCTCTCAGCAAAGTGATCCATTTATGGGGCACGAGAGCCGAAGTCATCGGGCCAATCTCATCAAATTCACCTCTGTCGGCGGAGCAGAAATCAGAGGCCGGTGAGCGGTAGCATGAGTCAACACCGGGGGGAGGGATCCTCCTCTGCTGCTCTCCCTTTTTTTCCCTGTGAAAGGGTTGTTTGGGAGTTTCTGCTGATCCGATGTGAGGTCAAAGGTCAGGGATGTCTATGTCAGGGGAAAACAGATGCAAATTAGCAGAAGCTAAACTCTGGTACAGTGCATCGAATGGTGACATTTATGTTTTAACTGTACATGGTCTCTTTTAAATAAAGATAATAATAATAATAATAATAATAATAATAATAATAATAACAATAATAACAATAATTATATTAATAATAATAATAATGTGTACAGATTGTAAAGCCCTCTGAGGCATATTTCTAAATTGTGAGAATGGGCTAAACAAAATAAACTTAAAAATGTAATGAAATTGAACAAAAGTTAAACCAGAGGTAACAGATACAACAATATGGATTTTATTTTCCCAATCCTACATATATATAGATATATATATCTATATATAGATAGATATACATATATACATATACACATATATACGTATACATATATATATTATATATATATATAGATATCTATATATTATTTTGTTATTGTTATTTTTCTTTATATACATATATATATACATATACATATATATATACACATATATACGTATACATATATATCTATATATTATATATAGATATATATTATTATTTTGTTATTGTTATTTTTTATATATATATATATATATATATATATATATATATATATATATATATATATGAGTGAGAATTCACTTCCTCCCTGCACAGTCAGTGACAAGAAATAAGCCGTCAGTGCAGAACCGCTCCTGTGATAATGAATAGAAAAAAAGATAGATAGGGTGTCTGTATCTTGGAGCAGAGGATGAAGTGGGATAATGGGTCCTATTTCTCAGTTATCTCCTTAAAATAATACTCATATGGATAGAAAACAACAGCGCGAGAACACAGACAAACAAAAAAGCTCAATAAATCAACAGGGCTCAGACGGCGGCGGTGAAGCGGCTCCAGGTTGCAGAAACGTCACAAGATAAAGCTTGCGTGATGCCTGGCAAGCAGGCCGGGCCTTTCTCATGTTTGATTGCCGTCGCGTTTCATTTTTCCCCCTGCAGCCGTCGACAGCTGATAAGATAGACCCCCGTTCCTCAGGTCTGCCCACTAATCTGCCTGAACAATAACTGGGTTGGAACTGTCTTCAACCGGAGGCGAAACAATCCTTCGATGAAGAGCCCTGAAACGAGGCCAAGCCCCCTCTGATGGAGAAGGCATGTTCCCCTCTCTGGAAGCAGCTTTATTAATATGTAAAGTGCAACGTAAATGCGAGATCTGTCACATGTCATTGAGGGGGAGGGACTCTTTTTTTCTTTTGTGTGTGAATCTACTAGAGCTGCTTTTCAATCCGTGAGGGCTTCATTTGGAGGAAGTGAGACAGACCTCTTTTTTTTTTTTTTTAGCTGGCAGTGATCATATTTATTCCCCTCATTTAATTGTCACCCGCCCACGCAAAGACGAAAGACCCACACGTATCAAGCACAAATGGGTACATATACCAAAATCAACCAATATGCATTTATGAGGTAATTTGACATGCAGTTATTTTCTAATGGGTATTTTTTGCCGCTGGTAGAGCAACAGATGAACACACGGTCTCCCTTCTAAAGCCTCCAGCTGCATAGGATTCAGCCCAGCACCGCTGGTGAGACCCCAGCACTTATTGCAGGCAGCATGGATAATTTGTCCCCCCCCCCTCCCCCTCCCCCTGACACGTGCCATTACATAATACTCAGCTGAACAGATAATACCCAGAGTCCCTTGGTATGCATTTCTCATGATGAGCGGCGGAGGTTATCCGGGAACACTTTCCGATAATCAAGCCTAATTCGAAAATATCTGTTGTAACAATGTGGAGCTCTAGATTTAAGCTTAAATTAGGTATTTAATCAAAGAAAACCAATATTGGGCGCGTTGTTTTCTATCAAGATCCACGTCTAGATTGATGACGACTGCGCTTTCTTTTTGCCGTCTCCTAATTTGAAGTCTTAATCTTCCGTTTTGAACCGTGAGCTCCTCGCAGAGCGGGAACGCGTCCTCGATTTTGCTTGGTTTCTTTGTATTAGATGTTCGTTCAGCTTACGCCGCTTGTCAACTTTGTTTTCACAGAGATGATGCGTATGGATTTTGTGATATCAGATTCAAGGTTTTATTTGCCATTTAGTCCAGCAGACCAGACTCATTGGAAATATAGTGCAAAGTCAAGAAAAAATACAAAATATAAAAGAATACACTATACAGAAGGCGTTTGGATAGAGTTTTAAATTAAAGATCGTAATAATGTCACATATTGCACATGATAAGTGTAGTGAGGTAGTGTTGGGTCATAACACAAATTTTAATAGTTTTGTTTTGCCAGCAGTCTGACTGTGGCTATGAAGAATCTGGAGAAAACAACCTGTTCTGTAAGAGATGTATGTAATACGTGTCAAATATAATTATGGGATGTATTAAGTGGTTGTGGAAGGAATCCAGGAAACATCAAGCCGTCGCCAAAGTTAAGACAGGCTGAAGGATTCATTCCCTAAAATGTGTTTCATTACTCGTATTTCCAAACCCGTTGCACATCCACACGTGTCACATTTCCTCTACGGTTGTAAGAACGTCGTACGTACGTCAGCCGGCTCGTCGGTCGCGTTGTTAAAACGGGCCCGACGAGGCAAGGCGGTCCCGCGTTCACACTCGGCAAAAACCTGCTAGCTCGTTAACAACCTGAGCATATGCTGCTGCCACAAATGGCCACAGCTATAAATACAACTATGTTTTCCTTCAAATTTCGTGGCAAAGAACAAAAAACGGGAAAAAGTTGTTTGTATTGGAGCGAGCCTACAGTTTAAAAAGTCTAAGATACGCACCTGTTTAAAAGGTTGGGGTCACTTAGGTATGTCCTTATGTTTCAAAGTAAAGCACTGTTTTTATCATGAAAATAACATGAAATTAATCATAAATACACTCTATACATTGTTAATGTGGTAAATGATTATTCTCTGGTTGTTAATGATGTCTCTACAGAAGTGTATCTCTTTAATTTAGTTTTGGATATTAATGGCCGTCATAGGATGATTGCAGATGGAGGTGCCCCTCAGGCCCTATTTCCATAATAAATAAAGTTTGTGGCATATTCATGGTCCCTGGAAGATGAATCCAAAGTTTCTTTGACCACCAGCAGATACAAATTTGCATTACACAAAAGAAAAGAAGCAGAATCACGTGAAACGGGTTTAAGGACAACGTTGTGCAACCTTTCAGTCACAAGGAAGCCCCGCCCCTAAATCTGCTTTATTGTCTATTTCTCTGTGCACAAGATCATAATTCACGAAATGAACATCAGGCTGTATTGAAGAAGATTTGAAACTAACGTTTAGGACCATAAACTCACGTTGACGATGTTTACCGAGGTAGTAAATCTAGTGAAGACATCGGCCGTCTTCTCAGAGACTTTCTTTCTTTGTGTGTTTGGATTCACTTTTCAGATCTTAGAGCTTCCACCATCGAGACAAAAGTTGAACACTAATATATTTTACAATCAAAAATCTTGGACTTCTGACAAAAAGCGTAGCATCTCCAACAGCTGCGTTAGCGCCAAAGACGTCCCGTATACTCTATGCAATCAGATGTTCGTGTTTAATTGAGTCTTAAATAATGCAGTCAAACAGCATCGTGCTCGTGTGCCAGCTAACATCGCCTTCCACTAAAAGATGAAATGACTTGTTCAATTCTTTATGAGCGATGGGAGGAAAAAGCAAAGAGACGGCCGGAGACTATATGGGCTCAAATGAAATAAGCTGAATGCATTTCCATTTAGAGCGGCCGAGGAATCAAACGGACGATTCAATAAAACGGAGTCGCCGGTTAATAAACGAGGTTAGCCCTTCTCCAAGCAATTATTGGAAAAGGCATTTGCAACGGTCATACCGAAGCAACGTCGAGCGATAAGGAGATGTGGAATATGCTGATACGAGGGGGAAATAAGGTTTTCAAGGTCACGAGGGAATAGGAGGCAGACGCCTGAAGAATGAAGGGAGATTGTAAGCAAGCCGACCTCAAAGGGGTCAAAAGGTTATCGAGGTGAGTCCCTGTGCAGGGGCGCACGATATAACCTCGCCCGTTAAAATACGAATCAGAGCCACGAAAATAAGCAAACGCTGTTGATAACTTAACTCCATTTGTGAGGCCCTGTTTAATGGATCTTATCGCGCTGATAAAAGCGCGTGTTGTTCATGAAGAGAATTAATTACTAACCACTACAGGGCCATGTTAGGAGAGAAGCTACCAAACAACCGGGTCTTTTATTGGCGGGAAAGTGTTTATAGGGCTTTAAAAAAGAGACAGCGGATGTCCTTATCTGGAGTTTTACCAGTTCATTACCAACCCGCCCGACACACGGAATACACAAAGGTTCCTTCCTGTCTGGCTGATTCAGTCCTGGCGATAATTTAGAGAAACGTCGCAATTTATATGAATTGCCCTCGTCAGTTTTTTGTAAATCGCTTAAAAAGATCACTGACGGTACAAAGTACTCGCCACACGAGAGTTAACGGCTCGCCCTCTTGCAGAGGACGCCACCTTTCCGTCAGCTCGTATCAGAGCCATGGCACGAGTACGCTTGTCAAAATCTCCACGAGTTTATTCGAACCACTACTTTGAAACGTTTGCGCTCTCGAGACACGTGTTTTTCCGAGGAAATAAGGTTGTAGGCTTTAAGGAAAAATGCGTTAGCAATAAAGACGTAAAGAAGCACAACTTTCTACTCTCTACTCTCCTTATGGGTGAGTTTACATCTCTCCATCACACATTACTAACTGCTTCCTCTCCAGAGTCTTTGTGACTTCACGTCTCAGAGGGTCATAGGGACCTTTTAGGATACACTGAGCACCTCTCTCCTCTATGTATTGAAGGTTTCTTCCTTTTTTCGGATACACTGAGCACCTATCTCCTCTTCTCTCTCTCCTTATGGATGAATTTACATCTCTCCATCACACATTATTACCTCTGCTTCCTCCACAGAGTCTTTGTGACTTCACGTCTCATAGGGTCATAGGGATGTTTTAGGATACACTGAGCACCTTTCTCCTCTTCTCTCTCTCCTTCTGGAGCCTTCTGCCTGGCGGACCGGACTCCTGTCATTTTCTGGATCGTGGTCCATGCCTACTACCAACTATTCATTGAATGTGTTTATGTAACTCTGTGATGCTTCATTCTGGTCACATGACATCTATTCATCTGTACATCCTTGAGAGGGATCTTCCTTTGTTCTCTCCTGAATGTTTCTTCCCTTTTTTCCCTGTGAATGTTTTTTTCCAATTTCTCGGGAGTTGTTCCTGATCCGATGTGAGGTCAAAGGTCAGGGAGGTCGTACGTCTCCAGATTGTAAAGCCCTCTGAGGCAAATTCGTAATTTGTGATATTGGTGCGATACATAATAAACTGAGTTAAACCTTTCAACCCAAAGCGTGATCTTTCACTGTTTTAGTACATCCTAAAAATATCGCCAACACCACGAAAAAAAACTACAGCTCCATTCTAAAAGTACACAAACATAAATGCACATTTCTTTTAGTCTGGCTCTAAAGCTCCGCCGCCGGCGGCGTGTTTAGCACTCTGCTTGTCGAGAACACAGGGATTTAACAGCAGAGAAGTGGATTGTGCTGCGTGAGCGGTTCGAGCCGTTTCTTAAGTTATGACACGTTTTTTCTCTTTTCCTTCTGGCAGTAATGTGGACCTCTATTGTAATCCAGCGCAACTGATGTGAATTCAAGCCGACTGCAGCCGCCGTCCTCCAAGAAGCAGCGAGCTACAAACTTTTTCAGTTTTTCAAGCTCATTGCCGATAGGTTTTTATTTTTCATATATACTCCAGGTTCAAGGTTTTCTTAAAGACTGACGAAAAATTGAGAAAAATTGACACAGACAAATTGCATGATGTTATTAAATATATTCTCTATAAAACATTTCAATGTCATTGTTGAGCAAATGGGAGTGAATAAAGGCCGTCGACCCAATTTGATGAGATTGTGAAGAGGTTGAGTTAAAAAATAATCGTTGACTTACATAATTTTAAATTAAATTCACCATATTTTAGATAGTCCAATATCACAAATTACGAATTTTCCTTTGTGGGCTTTACAATCTGTTAAAATACGACATCCTTGACCTTTGACCTCCCAATCGGGATCAATCTCTTGATCTTTTACAGAAAGAATCGCAAATATATCCTCCCTTGTTTACGTATAAATGCTCAGATGCGTAGTGAAGTGGTAAGTATTCAGTAACCAGTAACATGCTAGCTGAATGCTAACATGCTCCCATCGGCCTAGCCAAACGTAGCTAGTCAGCGCAAACCATCAACATTTTTTAAATGTTGTCCTTTTACCTTGTGGGTGTTTTTTCGTCTTTCAACTTAAATCAGCGTATTGTCGAAATTAGCTCCTGCATCACGGGAGGAACTCAAAACCCCAAATAACAAGATCACGTCCAAAATGCTTGAATCCCCAAGAAGAACTCTTAATCAGCGGCATGTTTATTATCTGCACTCACTTCAGACGGCGACGCCACATTGTGAGCTCTTCCACCGAGCAGAGAGAGAGAGAGCCGGGCGCCCCGAGCAGCCGAAGACAAGGACGTCGGGGCGGCGGGGGCGGAGTCCTCCGCGCTCCGCCGTCCGGCGGGCTCGAGGGCTCCGGCAAACATCTGTTGGTCGGCTGAATGTATTAACATCTGAAAGCGAGCCAATTACCACGGAGAAACACAGCCCCCGGTGGGTCTGTCCGCGGCCACGTCTCCGGTCAGCTGCCGATGACCGCGGCTTCGCTTCCCTCTTCCTCCCCTACGGGCGCCATCGGGCCGATGCCGGTCCAAGGACGAGGGCACGGCGAGGAGAGAGCCGAGCGCCCGACTCACGGTATTTATAAAGGACTCCGTGACGGGGCGGGTGTGAAGAGGTGGACCTCTTTGTTCATATGTGTGTGTGTGTGCGAGCTTAATCCCAAGCGACATATTCATATTTAGATGTGCCTCCAACAGCTGGGTTTTTAAGGCCTTTCTCTCGATATAGGTGGCTTGATCGGGAAGGAGGAGGCAATTATTTCTGATTGGACACAGATAAAAGGCTTTGCTAAACGCCGCCGTGCCAGGTCTGTCGCCGGTGGTTCAGCGGCATCGACGCCGGAATAAAATGACGGAAGCGGGACGGCAGACAACGGACCAATTCTCTCTCTCTCTATGTCTATATATATATATACATACGCGCGATGTTGTTCAAAGAAGTGACAGTCGCCACGGCTCGGATGCAGTCGCGCTAATTGGCGATCAATGCAGGTGCTGGAATCTGTAAAATAGAAATTTAAAAAAGCAAAACCACGGGCGAGTCTAGAAGGGCATGAACCCTTTTGCCCAAATGTAGGTTGTGAAGCAAGTACCAACATGGCAACCCCCCTGTTTGTTTCCATTAATCAGACTAGATTGTACACTAGGCACCTTTTTACTTTTGTTTTCTAAAAAGAAAAACCTTGAAGCTCCCAAAATCTGTAACCGTAGTACTTCATCATCACTTGAAACCGTTTTTTTGTGTCCCGTTTCCATGGCAACAGCCGGCATCTTTTTTTTTTTTCTCGAAGCAACGACTTCACTCAGCATAATTTTTGTCGGAGCTGCAATTAAAAAAATTAAATTCTTAATTTTCTTGTTGTCTCAATATTCTATGTTCGAAATATAAATATATTTTAAAGTGGTCCAAAAATCCAAAATTAGCTTTACTTTCAATTCAGTTTACTTTGTATAGCCTGATATCACAAATTAGCCTCAGAGGGCTTTACACATACCACACCCCTGACCTTTGACCTCAACAGGTGGCGTTGGTTTGTCCAAAGCAACGACTTCACTCAGCATAATTTCTGTCGGAAGTTGCAATTAAAGAAATTAAATTCTTTATTTCCTTCTTAAAACCCCGGCACCTAATGTACATTACCCACAATGCAATTTTACTGCACATTGTTCGGACATCTTCATAATGTAGCCTTGAGCTAACTTTAAATCTAGTGATGTCACGAGGGGATTCATCATAGTTCACGCCGCTTCCTCTGTTCTCCCCGAGAGTCCTAAAAAGATGTTCGTCCATAGCGAAAACTCAAGGATGAAGCTTTCTCCCCATGGCTTTAAGAAATGATCACAGCAAATAAATCAATACGGTTATTCTTCTAACGATGCTTATATTGTGTATTACAATGAAACTGGCAGCCCCTATAGATCATTTTCATCGTTTATTTATTCATTTATTTTAGTTTTGATGGGACAGTTAACAGGCATTCTTGTTGGACACATTAACCCCCCTGAGAAAACAACACAAAGAAAAGGCTCTCGTAAAAAAATACGCCGGTGTTACTCTATATCTCCTCACGCCTAGGCCTCAGTAAAGGTGTCAAAGGACATAAATGTAACCTATATCTGGCCACCTGAACCGGAGGTTTGAGTCGCGTCCTGGTGGTTTCTCTCCTCGTTAACGTTGTGATCTGCAGCTGTGCTTCTCTCCCTCGACGCCTCGTTCCATGTTACGTCATCACGGGGCGACACCACCTCTGCTTCTGCCTCAAGTCTATGTTCGAAATATACATATTTTTTTAAAAGTGGTCCAAAAATCCTAGCTTTACTTTCAATTCAGTTTCTTTTGTATAGCCTGATAACACAAGTTAGCCTCAGAGGGCTTTACATTCAAAAAGGAGGCATCAGACACAACCAGGTCCAATGGACCCTATGAGACGGGAAGTAACAACAATTCCAGGGAGGAAGTAGAGTTAGTCATGTGTGATGGAGAGATGTAAATGCATCCATAAGGAGAGAGCGACGAGGAGAGAGGTGCTCAGTGTATCCTAAAACATCCCTATGACCCTATGAGACGTGGAGTCACAAAGACTGGGGAGGAAGCAGAGTTAGAAATGTGTGATGGAGGGATGTGAATTCATCAATAAGGAGAGAGAGAAGAGGAGAGAGGTGCTCAGTGTATCCTAGAGGAGAGAGGTGCTCAGTGTATCCTAGAGGAGAGAGGTGCTCAGTGTATCCTAGAGGAGATAGGTGCTCAGTGTATCCTAGAGGAGAGAGGTGCTCAGTGTATCCTAGAGGAGAGAGGTGCTCAGTGTATCCTAGAGGAGAGAGGTGCTCAGTGTATCCTAGAGGAGAGAGGTGCTCAGTGTATCCTAGAGGAGATAGGTGCTCAGTGTATCCTTAAACGAATGTCACTTAGTAGTAAAATAAGATGTAACACACACATGTATTTCCCCACTAAACCTTAAAACCCCCAAAGGAGAGATTTCATATTCTCTGGAAGAAGAAAAAAAGAAGAAGAAGAAATCCAAGTGCCTTGTCAAACAAGTGTTCAGACTGATTCAATACTGTAGGTCAAGCACCTCCCATACTCCAGTGAAAATAAGATTTCATGCTCCGAGGCGGCAATTTAAGTCAAATTGGGCTTTTATACAGCTCAGTCCAGGAAGGTCAGCATTTGGCCTTTTCCTCTCGGATTCGGAGCCCTCTTCAGACATCTGACTGATGTCATTATCTAACTCTTAAAAAGGCAGATTTTCTCTGAGACTCGGTGACAACACCGGCATATTAAACCTCCCCCCCCCCATAGTGGCCATTTGTCCAATAAATCAAAACCAAACATAAGTAAAATGGCCGGGGACGCACTGCAGAGTTTGTGGTTTACGCAAGAAAGCCGTGTGCATTCAAGAGTCAGTTTTTCTGATAATTAATGTAACAAGCAAACAAACAAAAGAACAAAGGAACTCCTCACGCTGCCTCACCATAGGCCCACCCAGGTGCATACTGGTCCTGTACCTGCCTACTTCTACATATAACCACAGGTGCCCACAGTGTTCCCCAATTAGTGAACAAATGAACAATCAAAAGACTAAATACATTTAAACAACACAAACAAATGAATTCAACTAAACTAAAATCTATCACAAGAAAAATATATTATAATATATCAAAGATATCTAACATAAATTAGCAAACAATCTGAATGATTAAAGAATAATACTTGTCAATAAAATGACTAAATACTAATATCAAATAATAAGCTCCAACACCTCCATTCGGCCGTTAGACATGTTCATGTCCTGGAAAGGTGGAACGGTATCGGAGTACGAGTCCCCTGGCCGGCGCTCCGGTCCGGTTTATGACCGTTCCCAGTCGCTCAGCGTTCCCAGTCGCTCGGCGTTCCCGGCCCGGCCAGGTCACCAACGCGCCTCCCTGGAATCCGTCGTCATCTTTCTTGTTTTTTATGTCGGGGGCGACATCCGCTATTAAACTGCGCCCAACTTTCAATGAGGGCGTCTGTCAAGCATATCAAACTCAATTATTCCCAGGGAAGCCTCCGCCAAAAAAGTAATTTCACACCAATTAAAAGCGGTGACAACAGAATCTGCAATTTGGCTTTGCAGACCCCTTGAAACCTGGAGCGCGATACAATGAGGTCAGTCACAAGCTGAGCCTGACGAGCCTAATGGCTCTTTAAGAACGTTTTACTTCATACACACAGAAACATAATGGTTCTTAAACGGTTCTTTAAAAGGCTTTGGGCTTTTACGAAGAACCATCACCTGCTGAAGAACCATTTTGCAAATTGTGCCTTGAAGAACCATCTTTTGAAGGTTCTTTGAGACACTTTCATTGGTTATTTGAAGAACTATTCAAGGAAATGGTTCTTCAAAGAACCCTGGTTTGAAAAGTTCTTTGTGGAACCAGATATGGTGCCTTAAAGAACCATAATTTGGAATATTATTTGAGACACCTCTTTTGGTAATTTGAATAACTATTTTTTAAATGGTTCTTTAAAGAACCCTGGTTTGAAAGGTTCTTGGAGAAAACAGACATGGTGCCTTGAAGAACCATTGTTTGAAGGTTCTTTGAGACACCTTTATAGGTTATTTGAAGAACTGTGTAAGGAAATGGTTCTTTAAAGAACCCTGGTTTGAAAGGTTCTTTGTTGAACCAGATATGGTGTCTCAAAGAACCATCACTTGAAGGTTCTTTGAAACACCTTTATAGGTTCTTTGAAGAACTATTGAAGGAAATGGTTCTTCAAAGAACCCTAGTTTGAAAGGTTTTTTGAAATATTATTTGAAGGTTCTTTGAAGAACTACTTAAGGAAATGGTTCTTTAAAGAACCCTGGTTCTTTATGGAACCAAAAATGGTGCCTTGAAGAAACATTATTTGAAGGTTCTTTGAAGAACTACTTAAGGAAATGGTTCTTTGAAGAACCCTGGTTCTTTATGGAACCAAAAATTGTGCCTTGAAGAAACATTATTTTACGGTTCTTTGAAGAACTACTTAAGGAAATGGTTCTTCCATGGCATCACTCTGAGGAAACCATGTTGCAGATGGCACTTCCATGTTTCTGTGTGTAGGATGGAGTTAGAGAACAAAGGGGAGGAATGACATAAAGGAAGAGCCCCTCCATGAAGGTGGGATGTCTATGGGGGGAGTCGGGGAACAGAGCCTTCCTGTTGGTGCTAAAACACACAGCAGCTGTTGGAGGAGATCGGGAGATAATTAAAACCCGCACCGTACCTCTGCCCCATTGGCTTTTATAGCTAATGTTAAACTGACAGATTATATTTAATGAACATTGGGTTGTCACTGCGGCCGGAAGAGGTGAGGGGAAAATTAGCACGGTTTAGCGAATAACCTCCATTGGTGCCAATTATTCATCAACAGCCCCAGATAACACAGATGTGCGGAGAAAGAAGAGCATCCGTCACATACTCGAGCATCTATGACAATGAAGCCTTAAAAGAAAAATCCCTTTATTATGTTGTTGCCAGCGGGACGTGGCTGCTTATCAAATCTCTCATCCCACATGACCTGTTATGGGGGATTTTCTCTGTGGGAATCAAATTATTGACGGTTTTCTCATTTGAATAACTTTGCAATAACGAGAAAAATGAATTTCCTGCGTCCCTCGCCTGGAAATATTCACACAGCTATAAAGTGTATCAGTGTTTTAATAGCTCGCCTGTGGTTGTTGTTGCATCACTTTGAACAAAAGCCGGGAAACTACTTGAATGTTGTCTGCTTGAAAATAATCCTTCTGCTAATAAGGGTATTTGTATTCCTCTGTCACAATGGTTTTATGTGTTGATGATTAAATGTATAGTTTTAAATATGTGCCCCTTTAGTCTGTTTGATGGGATTTCATAGAGAAAATACACGAGCAACTGTGCTGCTAACACATCTGTCAACAGGCAGTAACACAACACACGGCGCCGGATTAAACCATAATCCAAGACAATACCATACAACAGAGACACAGAAGTGTAAAGAACAGTTGAATTAACTTTGAGTATGAAAAAAACAATGAAGACCGACTGGCCGCAGTCAGTGCTAATGGTATTATAAATCTTAATTATTATTAATGATGCATTGACATGTATGCAATATTTAGCAGAGGGGCTTTTTCCACATTGACGATGTTACGTGACTCACAGTTGGAGAACCAACTAATGTCTTGATTAAGAAATACAAGTTCTATTGGTTCAAATGATTAAGAACTTAATTACACAAAATCTGGTCCTTTTAATGAAAATAAACAAAAATGGTAAATATCAAGTTTGGAAGAATGTTAATTTCTGTATTCAACCCTGAGCTTTCAAATGGTTGTTTGTATATATATATATATATATATATATATATATATATATATATATATTATTAAAGAGATTCAGGATAACAAAGGTTGTTTAGATATACATATATATATATATATATATATATATATATATATATATATATATATATACATATATATATATATATATATATTCATTCAGGATAAGAAAAGTTGTTTAAATATATATATATATATATATATATATATATATATATATATATATGGATACATATATATGTCCCATCCCATGGACAGCTCTGGCATAAACTATAACCACTATATTCAACCTTGAGCTTTCAAACGTTTTTTTTATATATATACTGTATATGTATACACAGTATGTGCAACAATATATAATGTAACAGAATCAATCCAGTGATCCTCTGACATAGGTATGTGTACAGTGTGCAGCCTACGTTTGTTCTGCATAGACTACATTTGCTTTAGCGAAATAGGGAATCAATGGGGAATAAAAGTGTTTCTGCCGCCTTGTGAATAACACGGACTGCTTCCGTTTCGTGCATTTAGTAGAACAAAGTTGACATTATTTGCACGATTCTCCTAATTTGTGCACTCGCCCAGCTCATTAGTGGCACATTGTCTCTTTATTCTGCAGAGCGGGCAACAATCTCCTGCGTAAGCGCACACACAGCTCACATCGGTTGATGTAGCAACATGCATATTAGACTACAGCCTCGTTGTAATAAAGATGAACATGGAAATTATCTGGCCCGATGAAAGATAATTATTTGAAAGGTAAAACTACTTTTTTTCAACGGAATGTGAAAAGTTAACGCTTGTAAAGAAAATACCTGAACTTTTCTGCCCATTGCCGTTATATGTAACGAGTAACTACTCACCCATGTATGTGTCTCTCCAATCAATTACAACATTATGATATGTAGTTAAAGAACATATGTTTATGAAAATTGCAGTAACGTTTTTCACAGTAAACAAACCGTTATGAATGTTGTTATGTGTTGGGTACAAACATAACCTTGTTTTTAATTTAAATATCAAATATCTTTAGAAAACTGAGGAAATAGTTAGGAAATAATTAGGAAATATTTAAGAAATATTCATGAAATATTCATGAAAATTTAGTAAATATTCAATAAATAGTTAAGAAAGATTCAAGAAATACCTAGTAAATATTCAGTAAATATTCAAGAACTATTGTAAATATTCAAGAAATATTCAAGAAATATTCAGTAAATATTTAGTCAATATTCAGTAAATATTCAGTTAATATTTAGTAAATATTCAAGAAATATTTAGTAAATATTCAAGAAATATTCAGTAAATATTTAGTAAATATTCATTAAATATACTGGTATACTCAATATACTCATTTCTTAGTAAAAGTATTTACAATATATATATATATATATTTTAACCTTGAAATAAATCATTTTATTTGTTTATGATAACAAACTGATGAACAAGAAGTATAACCCAGTTACAATCACCATTGACTGTTAATGCAAAACCCTTGTCTGAAGTCTCTTCGTATTACAGTGTCAGTTGAGATTATCTGAACAGAAAACACATTTCCCTAATTAACCAGACAAGAAACGTGGGCTTCAAAGTGCCGCTGCACTCTCTGCTTCACCGTTCCCGTTATCTTAGAAACATGTAGCACAACTGCACTTGCTGTGGATCTGTATTCGCTAATTAGATTTGTACACCCCCAAACACAGGAAAGTTGTTAGCACAGTGTGTCTTCTCGCTCCTGTACAATTTGTCCTCGACAGATTGCTGTTTTCATTTATTATTTTTTTTTTTGGTTGATGACAAAAGAGGAATCGTCTAAACGAGCAGAAAGCGGTTACAAACTCGACAAAGTGTAATCTCAAAAAAAAAATCGCGGCAAACAACAATGGGTATTGTCAAGTCAGCAGAGAAGGAAAGATAAAACTTGAGCTGCATCGTCGTGACCTTCTGTTCCAGCAGTCTGCCGGCCCGGGCAGACGGAGTGTACACACAGATTTGTTGTCTGATTGTTTACGTGGACTGTGGACGAAGCCGCGGATGAAGAAGGGGGGTCCATTAAACGCCTCGGGCCCCGCTCTTGTGCCACAGTCGACGAGAATCACATCATTTATCTATCTGATTGTCTGAGGACAAAATCAATTTGGACAGAACGGCCAGCAAACAATAAGCCGGGGTAATTACCGCCGTGCCATGTGATACGCTCCGAGGCCAGAATAGAAATGTGTTTTCGACAGACTGAAGAAAGTCAAGTTCGCAGCTCTCGCTCACAGAAAGCTTTCCCTCAACTTACCGAAGGTGCCGACGATATTTTCACACTTCTACTCTATTCCGGAGAATATAGCATCAAGTTTAACAATGCCGGGTCTCCGAGGCTCGATAACCATACATGAGCAGTGGATCATAAACTGCATAACCTGCACTAATCTCCACAAACGAGTTCCACATCCGTATGCCCGTGCCACGAAGGAAGGGCAACGGGGACCAGATGTTGGCATCTGGTGTCTGTTTGCAGTCTGATTGGTTGTTAAACACTAATGTGCGAGCAGGCTTTGGTTGAATGCAGGAAAATGGCGTGGGGGGGTCGAGCCAATTGGACATGTTTTATTTTTTGGTCGAATGTAGAATGAAGCAAGTGACTTTCTTTTTGCTTCATGCCGAGACGGTGAGCAGAGGACCGTAAACGCGACACGTAGAGACAGAAATGATACGCTTCTGCTGTAATTTGGCGCCATAGAGAAAGTTACAGTGGGCGGGACCATTTTTTTAATGTCTTGATCTACCAATACTACGCCGCGATCGACTGGTAGGTCGCCGTGATCGACGTATTGAGCACCCCTGGGTTAAAACATTTACGTGAACACGGTTTCTCTTTTGCATCCCCTCTGTTGGGAAAGGCGATCTGAAACATTCATTAAACTAGAACGGGCACTCGGTAGAGCGCATACCTTCACACATCACAAGATTGGGCATTGGATTATAAACATTTTGGCATTAGTTGCATACCAATTGGCTAAAAATTGACCGCTCTATGGCAAAAAAAAAATGTTGACCTTTTCATGACCTTGACTTTCACCTTTGACCCGATCAATCCCAAAATCGAATCAAATTGTCCTCGGATAATAACCAATCATCCCACCAAATTGCATGCGATTCGGTTTAATCCTTTTTGACTTTTAATGCATGCATGCATATAAATACACGGCGATCAAACATTACCTAGGTAACTAGGTAACAAGGAAACTATACAGGTAATTAAACAAACTGCTCTACAGACGCTTCACTATCAATTCAACCTCGCTGGACGCCGGACGTCCTCATTCGGCCCATACGGGTCGTTTAGATGTATTTTGCTCGGGGTTTTGTTTCTCACTCGGTTTCAGCTCATTAGACGAGTCTTAACATCAGATGCCGACGGTGCAGAAGGAATCATCTCCACACTCATGAATATTCCAGCAGGCTTTAGGTAGAGGGTTTTGGATCTTACCCCAGATCTGACTGTTCTTATCAGCCAAAACTCTCAGCACAACTCATACACAACATCAGTCGCTCTGGAACAGAGATAAAGACAGAAATATAACTTCAGAGAGCGAGAGAGTTGTTGCAACTTTGTTGTCAGCAAACCATTTCAACAATGTATGATAACATTTTCGAAGGCTTTCCGTATTCGCTTTCTTAAAAGCATCGATCTCTTTTCCAATGGAGCAACACGAAGCGAGCTGAAGCTCTACTTCAGAGGCTCGGGAAGAGGCAGACTGACAGGCTTCTGACATAAATCGGATACAATTGCTGTATTTGGTCGATTCAAACACGTGTTCACATCTCGGCAACATTTCTCAAGCTGTTGGCGGATACGTAATAGAGCGACTCCCAAGAATGTAGCACAAACAGACAGTACGGCGATAAGCTTCACAGAGCATACTGAAAACAATGACATGGAGAAAAGAACAATACTCAGGGGCACCTCCATGTGTCTCAAAGTACTAGAAATCAACATATTTAAAAAGTAATGTATGTAAGTATTTTGCTGCTGTGTTGGTCAGAAGATTGGCCGTTTCGATCGGCGGTTCGATCCCCGGCTCCTTTAGTACCTGTTAAAACCGAAACAGATGGTTTTTAAATCAAGTGCCATTGAGTCTGGAGCTAAGGTCGATACAACGCAACAACACAGAGCAATTGAACTGACAAAATAAAGCTATTTTTTGACTGATTGATCCATTAATTGATTGAAAAGAGGGAATTTCTGCAGCTCTCGTTTCCGCGGATGGAGACAAAATGCGTCGATGGACGAACGACCGATAGTTTCTCGGCGTCTGAGAGTATCCGTCTATTCCGACGAGGCCGGGCGCCGTCTCCCGAGCCGCCGAGATCTGCTCCGCCGCTCGCGTTACGCCGCCGGCATACCGAGAAGGGGCGCCGCTAATTCCACCCGAGACCGGCGCAACCCTCGCTCCGATAACACGGGAGATTGATTATCGAGCCGAGCTCGCCCGTCGGGTCGCACGTTTCCATCCGATGGCTTTAACCTCGCTCGTCAATGGAGGTTAGAAAACAGGATAGAGTTAAATGGAGGCATGGGCCGGCGCGGCCGGCGAGCGATTACTGCATATGGATCCGACCGGAGTTAAACTCGCTGACGGCGAAAGTGGGGTTTCCCCTACACGACAACCGAATCGAATAATAAATCTCACCATCCCTTGTCGGACGTCGCCTACTCAACCTCCGTAACCCGGTGATTTGTGGCCTCGCAAGGTCACGGTGGGGATATATCTGCCAGCCGGCGCTACGGGTTTACTGCCCGGCGGGTTCCCGACCAAAGCGTCCCTCAGAGGCCGAGCTGCCGTAAAACCTCATGGACCTCGTCTCTGTTGTTAGATTTTAAATGTTCGTACTTTGGCATATGCAGAGGGACGGATGTGTTCATGGAAATGTATGAAGAGACAAATTCACGATGGTTTCTCTTGTTTTCTCTGGAAATGAAAACACAGATATAGACATTTCTTTATCGTTGGCGTAAATTTTGATTTGTCGAGATCACTTAATAAAATGTCAGGCGAGATTTGCCCGACATCATCCGTGATCATCTACGAGGGACCACGAGCCCTTTTTCATGTCAACCTTGACAGCAGGTGTTGGGATCTTTTTGCTTTGGCCATCTTTCATGAAGTTACATTTCATGACATCTTGGGTCTCAATTTTCTTTATTTTTTTTGTGGTCACACGCCCGCTAAAAATAGTAACACTCAGCGTTGACTACGGCAGCAACATAGAGCAATGTTGACGAAAACAATCACACCCTGATATCAGTTGTTGTGTTATTTCGCTGACGGAGAGTTGGAGCTATTGCTACTATCGCTCCAACGATGGCAAAAGAATGGAAAAATGTACGATTTAAAACGTAAAAACTGACAGCTTTGCAAATGTCATTGAGACAGGTTGCAAACAAACACCATTTTTTGGGAGAACACATTCATGGAAAATTGTATAAATATTACCCAATTGCTATCTTGTAAAATAAAATCCATCACACTTTACCCACAGACGCCCTGGTCCCCTGATCTTGTGTAATGGACCATCTGTGCCGTGGCACGGAGGCCTGGTTGTCGTAGTATATCCTGTTCTCATGTTCAGATCAGGTACGAACATGTGTTGTGTATTTTTATTCAGTCAATCAAATACAATACAATATTATTTTATATAATATACAAAACAAAGACTGAAAAGGTATAGGTAGAAGCAGAAAATGTTGATATATACCTATCGTAAATTAATATCAAATAAATCAGATAATTAATATAACACAAAGATCTGTATATATATATATATATATATATATTTATATATACATATATATATCTACATATATATGTAGATATATATGCATATATATGTATATATACATATATATGTATATATATAAATATATATGTTTATGTAAATTGATATATACATATATGTATATATATATATATATATATATATATATATACACATAACCATTAACATACATACATATATATATACAGATAACCATTCACATACATCTTCTATATTAATACATTGTATTTCCTTATTTGACATCCAAGCTATGTTAGCTTAGCTATTTTGTGTGTTTGTATATGTTTGTATACAGTAATAATGATAATGCCCACATGGTATTTGGTTTACTTGCCCCACAGAGCATGTATTGATTACACATTTGGAGGAGATGAGATGTTTTGTTTTCCCTTTGTATGGATCAGGTTTGGGTTTGGGTTGGATTTGGTTCCCTGGGGGTCTTATCGTGGTTTTAAGTGTCCTAGTGAGCTTGCAGCCAACGTGAAAGTAGCTGAAAGTCATTTGTATCCCAGCTGCACATTTACAGCAGTCTGCAGCTCTAGACGGTGATCTATTTCCTATCTGTAATCATTTAAAATGAACTCCCTCTCTCTCTCCATCTCGCTGCTTATCCATTCAGAGCCAGATATCCAGAGCATGAGGGTTCCCCCTGGGAAACCTGCGATGGAAATGAACCTAAGGAGAGAGGTGCTCAGTGTATCCAAAAAAAGGAAGAAACCTTCAATACATACACTACCGTTCAAAAGTTTGGGGTCACCCACCCAGACAATGTGGTGTTTTCCATGAAAACTCACACATTTATTCATCAAATGAAATGCAAAATGAAGATAAAATATATTTAAGACATTGACAAGGTTAGACATAATCATTTTAATTTGAAATATAAATTTTGTTCTTCAAACTTGTCGCTCAAAGGAAGCTCTCTCACAAGCATAACTGTTTTCAACTGCGCTAACATGAACATGTTTTTCAAGGGTTTTCTACCCCTCCGTTAGTCTTCTAAGGCGACAACACAATGTACCACTAGAACATGGAGATGGGCCTCTACACACCTCTGTAGAGACTTCATTAAAAAAGATGTTTCTACCTAGAATAATCATTTACCACATTAACTATGTATAGAGTGTATTTCTCATTAATGGAATGTTATCTTCATTATGAAAAAAATGCTTTTCTTTGAAAAATATGGACATTTCTAAGTGACCTCAAACTTTTGAACGGTCGTGTACGTACATACTCGTAAAGTATGCACGTCATCCATCGGTCCGGTGAAAGCTGTTTTAGTGAGATACGAACACGCCTACAGAAGCAGCCGGCATGAGGAGCTGCAGTCCAGTCTCTTCCCCATGGAGCCCAGTGGCTATAGAGAAACTGTCCCTGACTCTAACGATTGGCGCCGGCAGAGTGTTCTTTTAATACGCGTTTGACCCCCGCGCCCCTAAAGAAGCTCTTTACAATTCTCAAAGTGGGCGAGTGTCCTCCTTTTCAATGAGCGAACGCCACGGACGTTATGCTCGTCTTAAAGCGGCTCCTCGGGCAGCGCCGTGACCCGCGTGCGAAAAATAGCCGCCGCCGCCGCCGCACTCGGTCGCAGAGTGACCGTAATGAGCGAATTTAATCACAGCTTATGGTCTTTTCACACAGAAAACCCGTGATGTACTTTTTATTTAAAACGGGCCGCTGCCGCAGTGAGAAGGCATGAGGAAGACTTCAAGAGGAAGAGCACAGCGGGGAAATGAAAAGCATATGCACACACACACACACGCACACACACACACACACCCACCCAAGAGTCAGAACATCTAGAAGCAGATCTCTGAGCTGTGTCGCGCTAATGTTTAAATGTGCAGCTCTGCAAACAATGAATACAGATTTACATATTTAAGAGTCACGCGGAAATCTTTTCGCCGGGATTTAGTTGCCGGTTCACGAAGATTTGACCCCGGCACTGCCGGAGGTTAACCACGGGCTCATGAGGGGGTCTTAGGCAGTTTGGGTTATCTCCTCCGGAGGGAGTTCTAGAACAGAATAACGAACGTTTTCACGTTTTTCTCGTGTGATTATTAATGTTTTAGGGCCATCGTTTCAAAATGAAAAGCGTTACAGCAACGCTGGACGGAGACGTGTCAGCATCCACTTCCTTAACGTTATCACCATGACGATCCTCTGGTTCAGCTGCTCTTGTGCACACACACACATACACCCTCACACACACACACATCATACACAATCCTCTTTGAAAAGCAAGTGTGGCACATATACAATTATTATTTTAATTAATTATTTCATTTATATTATTAGTATTTCATTATTTGTTATGCGATCTATTCATTATTATCCTTTTATTATCCGTGAGCAGCATTTGATGTGTATTGTTCTGTGTGTTGTACACTGTACCTGAATATCATGTGTACCAAGACATACAACTAGATAATAAATAAAGAAAGTGACTGTATGAAAATACATATTATGTTGTTGGAAAAAACTAAATAGAAAAAAGTTTTAAAAAGTTTAAAAAAAAGAGTTAAAAAAAAGAAGAAAACTACAACAAATTATTTTAATTATCCAAACACATCCTTTTGATATTTAATCCATTTACTGTACCCATATATTGTGTAGTTATTGTTGCTTTTATTGTCCCTATGTTGGTCCTGGTCCAGCGTGCAGCACTGTGCCTCTGCTCCTCGCCTGCAGCCTGCAGCCAATGCATCTTTGACATTGAGTGTTATAAACAAGCACCTATGCTGCTTTTTGGTTAATTGAGCCTTAAATCAAAGGTGTTACAGTCAATAGAGCCACATATCTAGAGGCTGGATAAGTAAAATGATTCAACAGCCAACAATAAATAGACACCGTAAAAGTGGCATAAAAAACCTAGCCGGGCCGGATCCAATCTGAATGATGGGGGTGACATAAGAACAGCGAGCGAGGCGGGACGCTTCCCTCCTCTGGCCTCGGCGCCGTTGTGTTTCCAGATCATTTCCGACCCTCTCTCCCTCCGTCGTCGTCACATTTGCATACCCCGCTGCAAAAAGCTCTGGCGGCGCCTGACAGCCTCTCTGATTCTGTTGAGAAACATCTCCGTCTGAACCGAGCGAGTGTTTCGCTGCACGCATGAGCGCTGGCACGGCGCTCCGTTAAGTGGGAGACTCTTATATCATCAGAATAACACCGGCATTGACTCATTATGCAGAGCGATCGATACCGGTAAGGCGGTTTGAAGATTAAAAACCGAACGCCGGTGCGTGCGTGTGAAATGCGCCGACTCGCAGGAAGCGGGGGAGGGTGCAGGCGGTCAATAGACGGCCGCGTCCTCATCAGGGGGGAAGATTAGAATACAGACGCTCCGGTTCCGGCTCTGACACCTGGCCAGAGCGACTCGATCCAGTCGGTGCAATTATTCCAGGTCCAGTTCGTAATATTAGCAAGAAAGGACATAATTTATTCCTGAATACCGTAATTACTGTGAAAGATTTCCAATATTCAAGGTCCACATCATCAGGCGCCCTGAGCTACACTTCCTGTTGGTCTCAGGTGTGTGAGCGTTACGGACATCGCTTCAGCCCTCCTTGAAGGATGGAGGGCCGCTCCAGCCCCCCGGGGGGAGGAGTGAGTATTATTATGGTGCATCTGCGGCACACAGGTAACCACACCGTGTCGCGGCTGGAGTCGGTCTCATAAGCTGGTTATAGATGTGTTTATACACCAAGAGCACATTGATGAAGATTATATCACAGATTAGAGAGGGATTTACAATCTGTACATATACAACATCCCTGACCTTTGACCTCACATCGGATCAGGAAAAACTCAAGAAATAGAAATAAATATTGGACCCCTCTCCAGGATGGACAGAAGCAGTATATACCTTCCTTCCTAGCTACCTAACTACCTATCCTACCTCCTAAAACGTCCCTATGACCCTATGAGACATGAATATGCAAATAATCCGGGGAGGAAGCAGAGTTAGTAATGTGTGATAGAGAGATGTGAATTCATCCATAAGGAGAGAGAGAAGAGGAGAGAGGTGCTCAGTGTATCCTTAAACAAGGAGATAGGTGCTCAGGTGTCCTAAAACGAGAAAATAGGAGCTCATTGTATCCTAGAACGAAGAAATAGGAGTGCAGTGTGTCCTAAAACGAGGAGATAGTAGCTCTGTGTATCCTAAAATGAGGAAATAGGAGCTCAGTGTATCCTAAAACGAGGAGATAGGTGCTCAGTGTATCCTAGAACGAGGAAATAGGAGCTCAGTGTATCCTAAAACGAGAAGAAAAGGGGCTCAGTGTATCCTAAAACAAGGAGAAACCTTCAATACATACATACATACTCGCAAAGCATGCACATCATCCATCGGTCAGGTTAAAGCTGTTTTGTGAGATACGAACACGCCTAAAGAAGCAGCCGGCATGAGGAGTTATTCACGTATTAAAATGCTTTTCATTTACAAACATCCTGTGGTACTCGCAATGTGAATTAAAGATTACACTTTCACACTAGCAAGATAACTTCGGCTTTGACTCCTATAGCTGAACTAATAAAGTAAAAACAATGCAAAACGTAGCTAATTACTTTTTATACAGAGCAGTAGGCAACATAAATCTACATTCTGACGGTGCAATAACTAAACTAAACTAACGTGAGGAAAAAAACAGGACAAATGAGCTCCATTGAAGTCTTCTCTACATCACTGGGGAGCTTAATGCACTGAAACGTTTACGGTATTAAAATCGTAGAAAGTGAGATTTCCATATGTTTGAATTATTATTATTATTACAAAGCTAGTTCAATATCAATAATGTGAAAGCGTTAAAGAAAGTAGTGAAATGGAGCCGTTGAAGTCCCCAACGCTGCTAGACTCTGGGTACAGCCAGCACAGCCGGGGCATTAGTCTCCTTTAAGAAATCCAATGAAAAAAGGGAAAATAGATTTTAAAATAAAGATCAGACGGGTGATTATGTAATGCACTGCCAGCACGAAAAAAAAAACTGCAAATACAGAAACGTGGAAAGTTGAGGCCAACGCAGGAGGCGTGGCGAGGCTGAACTGTACGCCGTTTGATTCGGAGCCAGCCGTTACACGCCCCCGGAGGGCCGTTAAAGTTTGTCCAATTTAATTTAACTGATTGATTGCATCGCTTCAGTTAATGCCTCCTGAAAAAAAAAAGTACTCACGTTCCACTTTAAAATGTGCCTTATTTGAATATTGAGAAAAAAAGAGTATATGTGTAATTACTGTCTCTCTGTCTGCGGCGTTGACTAATTATGTAAAGCACATTTTTAATTTGTCAGAAGTTCAGGGCGAGGAGGAGATAATTGGAGAAATCCGTCATTCTATCAAACATTTGCATTTCAGTCCCGATGTCCGACGTGACCCGTTCATATTCACACGCACGTGTTCATCTTCTCCTGAGATTGATCGGATACACATGCTAGCATGAATGCTCAGCTAACAACATGGTAGCCATCTTTTTCTTAATTTATAAATAAACTAGAACGGGCACTCGGTAGAGCGCATACCTTCACATGTCACAAGATTGGGCATTGAATTATGAACATGTTGGAATTAGTTGCATGCCAATTGGATAAGAGTTGACATGGAAGAAGATTTAGACCTTTTCATGACCTTGACCTTTGACCCGATCGATCCCCAAATCTATTCAAATGGTCCCCAGATAATAACCAATCATCCCACCAAATGTCATGCGATTCAAGAAGATGTTGATCTTTTCATGACCTTGACCTTTGACCCGATCAATTCCAAAATCAAATCAAATGGTCCCCGGGTAATAACCAATCATCCCACCAAGTTGTATGCGATTCAGTTTAATACTTCTTGACTTATGCGAGTAGCACACACACAAATAAATAACATAATCAAAACATAACCTTCCGCATTTTCAATGCGAATGTAATAAAACCACAAAAATGGTATTTACTGTCGAATGGACAAAGATAATTGTACCATGTGTGTCACATATACAGTATATTATAATGACGAGTTATCGCCGTTTGACCTTAATTGTGATTGATTGTCCCGAAGAGGAACCAGATCACCGGTGACATATTTATCGTTGTTTCGAGTCCACGGAATCGACTTTTCATTCATAAAGTATGTCGTCTCCGTATCAGCTGACTCCGACTGTGGGTTCAATGCCGCCGTGTGATTTAAACAAATGGTGCGAGGCGGCTGGCGACACAATGGAGCATCATGGGGGCTTAAAAAGTTGTGTATTTACTCTAATATTTCACTTTTTCTCTCCAGCGCTCAATCACCCGAGCTCCCTGCGAGGGAGAAGGAGAGAGCGGGCGAGGAAACTGAAGGCAAAGGCTGCTTCACGTAAGAATCCTCGGCGCCACGCTTGCTGATTTATTTTGGTTTGCCCTCCCTCGACTCTTTTCCCTCTCGCTTACCTCTCCTTTCCAGCTCACTCATTCTCCCTCTCTCAACGTCGTCCTCGCTCTCCCTTCACAATTATCTCTTATAGCCTGTGAGGTGATTAATGGCTTTCATTTGACGTCCTCTCCTACCCCTCTTCGCCGAGCACCAACAAATAAAAAACCGGGGGCCCCCTCCCAACACACAAATTGTCCCTCCGAAGAGCCGTTAAAAAAAACTGCGAGGAAATACGGGGGCTGCAAAGACAATGAGGCAGAGAGAGAGACAGAAAGAGAGAGAGAGAGAGAGATCTGGCCTTTGGAAAGAAAAAAACCTTTGCTGAGGAACGGCCTGGAACGATTTCCTCTGTAGCCTCTCTCTCCCCAGAGAAATCCCCCTGCTGCTAATCTACAGTTATTGCTACTGCCGACGGCAGTCTCCAAATTAAAGAAGGGAGGGGGATAGAAAACACTTAGACCTTATCGTCCCTCCACTAGCCGTATAAACACTTTTCTTTCTCTGCGTAACGGAGAGGCCTTTACAACTGCCGTTGTTTGCCTCTTCATTGGCTAAAAGATTCTGAATGGGAAGAGGTACGTCTGTGTCGACTCAGTCATTTGGTCTTTTGGATCTTTTCTTTCATCAGTGGTTGGCCGGAGGAGCATTTTAAAGCTTGGAATCGGGAATACAATTCACCAAGGCCATAGAGATCCAAATAGGGGGGAATCATTGCAGAGCTTACAGTGAGGTGGCAATGGAATGGACCTTGGTTGAAGCATCCATGGTCCCCAGAAGATGAACCCGACTAACCTCTCTTAGTTTTGGGAATACAACTTACCACTGTCTTACCACGGCCATAGAGATCCCAATATGGCCAATAATGTCAAAGGTCCAACAGAATTGCAGATCTTACGGTGAGGTGGTGATGGAATGGAACTGGGTTGAAACATTCATGATCCCCAGAAGATGAACCCTACTAACCTGTCTCCTGACCATCAGGTCAGATTTGGAAATAAGCCTTACACTGGACATAGAGATCCAAATATGAGCGAATATTTTCAAAGGTCCACCAGACTTTCAGAGCTTAGTCACACATACTGTGATGTGGTGATGGACTGGAACTTGGTTGAAACATTCATGGTCCCCAGATGATGAACCCTACTAACCTCTCTCCTGATCATCAGTTTGGATTTGGGAATACAATTTACCACGGTCTTACCACGGCTATAGAGATACAAATATAGGTGAATATTTTCAAAGGTCCAACAGACTTTCAGAGCTTATGGTGATCTGGCGATGGAATGGAACTGGGTTGAAACATCCATGATCCCCAGATGATGAATTCTACTAACCTCTCCTGACCATCAGGTCCGATTTTGGAATAGGCCTTACCACGGCTATGAATCCTACGAACCTCTCCTGACTTTTCCTCCACCACCACCACCATCAGGTCAAAGTTGTCACCGATCCTACGAAATGTTTCGACCTCCACTGGATGCATTGACGTGAAAGTATTGTACCAACATCCGCGGTTCCCCAGATGCTGTATCGTACTGAATTTAGTTATCGATTGACATTTCTTGTAGCCACGAGATTAATTTGCTTTCAGGCAATGACTGAACAATTATTAGATGGGAATGCCACCAAGTATGATCTACACATCAATGCCCTGAGGATGAATTGTAATTGTTGTGGGGGGTTTAGTATTACTGCAATAGGGGAGGAGCCTGGGCTGCTTTCCCCCCATGTTGGCATCAATATGTTTGGGTGTAGGGGGTATGGTCTGGAGTGGACCCTCTAGAACAGTGGTTCTGAACCTGGGTTCGATCGAACTCCAGGGGTTCGGCGAGTCACCCTCAGGGAATTTGGCAACACACCATTCTCCTTCTTTCCAATCCTTTTCTAGGATGGTAGACATGAAAATTAAGAAAAAGAAAATACTTTTTTGGTGGATTTCGAAACTTGTATCTGAAAGGCAACGGCAACAGTCACATTGATTTGCAGTAAATATTCAATGTGTGATGTTTTTGTGTGAAATTCATGTTTTATTGTTTTTTTCTTTGAACACAGTGATTTAATGTAGAACTCAAGCGATGTGGTTCATTTTGTGCACTTATAGAATATATAAGTGTTATATTTGTTCAACTACGAAGGGTTTGGCTAATGCACTGATGAAGCTTGCAGGGTCCATCACTTCCAATAAGGTTAAGAACCAAAGCTCTAGAAAGTAAAAACGTTGCATGTGGCCACTTCATGAAGTGTGTATGAAAGGCTTTTGCCCTTCTACTCCAATCATCGGCCGGTGCAGAACTCGTCGGCACATTTGGATTCCCCTGTGAATTTAGACACATCAACCACCGTGGCCGACCGGCATCAAATACACAAACCTACTCCGAAACCCTACTTTCAATCTTAATAGCACACACGGCCATCAGCCGCGCTGCAGCGCTGCCTTTATAGTCACATAAAGCAGATTTTGTTTCTACAAGGAGCCCTTCCATCCGAAGTTGTTCCAACGGAGATGTACGATCTGGAGATGTAAGCATCTGTTCGCAACCCTTTCTTTGCGTGTACATTTTCAGACGGCGGCGGTGGGCCTCTCTCCTTCATGCTCGGGGCCATTTTCAGCTGTCTTATCCATGAGGCATTGTGGGGGAAATGCCAGCCAATGACATTCAGCTCTGTAAAGGGTACATCAGTCCATCTGCTATGCCTGTTCGCAGCTTTCTGACCACTTACCGAAACCCTGCCTGGGCATCATTACCGTATGTCCACCGTCCTTCTGACAACTGGACCCTATGTGAGACAAATACAAAGGCAGCCCTGAGGTCATCGAGGAGAGTCAGTACCAGAGAGGAAAAGGACAAAAATAATGGCGATGTAAGTATGCCATATCATCATCGCTACATACAGCATGACATTTAATTCACGTCTCATTTTCCCTTTAACAAGGATTAAATGTCATTTGCATGCAAACGGGACGCGGGCCGAGTCCCGCAGCCTTCCTTAAAGTGTGCAGATATCCAGTTGCTAAACAACATATGGCTTGACATCACCCACAAGCAAAGGTATTCAGCCAAATTGGATCTCCAATCAGCAAAGTGCCGGGATACACCACGGTGCTTTGCATTAACGAGGAAACCGACGCAACGTGTAAGTAAGGGAAGATATAAATCATTCCAATCACCCGTCTTGAAACCTCGAATTTATCACAGAGTGTGTGGAACGGGAAGGCGGTGGCGGAAGGGAGCTTTACAAGCCTTTCAATAAACACGTGAATAATTTCAGGGGGGGGTCGTTCCAATCCGCCCCGCACTCTTGATCTCAAATCGATGCATTGAGGATGAATGAGATGCCACAGAGAGGGGAATGACTAAGCATATAGCAGGAGGAAGCAGAGCGGAGCTGAGGCGATATTACGAGGTGATTAATACAGTGTCTCTGTGAATTGCTACACTGGGGAGGCTGGCGAACCATGAGGAACCGCGGTGTAAAAGAACAAGGCAGGAGGCTATCTGTTAACTCGGATTTGTTAAGGGAGCGCTTTCTTTTTTCCCCTCTCTCTAGAATGTGCCGATTTCAGCTTTTACACAACAGTATTTGTAGAAGTGTCTGAGTAAAAGTGTTCTACGCGCCGGGCGACTCGTGCGTCAGCATAATCCTGACTCGGACTGGGTTCCTTTGAGCATAATATTTGGAGAAAATGTTCTGCGTTTATCAAAGTGTATCAGCCCCCTGACAAGTGGCACACGAGGCTTAGCGGTGTACGTGATGCTGGACGGCTCCTTCAAAACAAAGCATCTATCACCCAGACAATGAAGTGTTTTCCATGAAAACTCACACTTCTATTTATCAAATGAATTTCAAAATGAATAGAAAATCTAGTCAAGACATTGACAAGGTTAGAAATAATGATTTATATTTGAAATATTAATTTTGTTCTTCAGACTTGTCGCTCAAAGGAAGGCCAGTTTTATAGCTTCTCTCATCAGCATAACTGTTTTCAGCTGTGCTCACATAAAAAGGGTTCTCACGGGTTTTCTACCCCTCCGTTAGTCTTCTAAGGCGATAACACAATGTACCATTAGAACATGGAGATAAGCCTTCTATACACCTATGTAGAAACTTCATTAAAAAACAGACTAGAATAGTCATTTACCACATTAACTATGTATAGCGTGTATTTCTGTTATATTCATTGAAAAAACAGTGCTTGTCTTTAAAAAGTAAGGACATTACTAAGTGACCCCAAACTTTTGAACGGTAGTGTATGCTTAATCATACGTCGCTAATAAGCGCTGTCATTGTTAGGTCATGATTCCGATGCTCGATACCTAGAGGTAGTTCCTGCTTTACGCTGGATTAAACTAATGTGATTTGAGCCTGTGATGAATCTTATTGGATTTGTGCAGCAATGCCATAACCCCCCACCACCACCACCCCCCCCTCCCCTCCCCCACCACCTGAGGCAGGGGAGTACTAAAGAGGAGAGAATAGGTGTGAGAATAGGTCCTTGAAATCGAGAATGACTGAATGCACGTTAAATCTATATTTAATCACGAGACATAACGGGGCGAATTAGGACGGAAGAAGCAAATTATTATGTTCGTAATGCTAAATCCTTTGGAAATTGCAGATGAAAGCAAGTAAAACGGTTTAACTGCCTCATAATACATCGGTAGCACACACACTCTTATCAAAACACACTATTATTCACCCCTTGGCAGATACTAGGAGAGTAGTGCTATGGAATGGCCCGGTATGGAATAAGGATGATTGCTGCGTTCCTTTTCTTTACAAATGTCATATTTGCGGATGTTCGGGATGAGAAAAGAGACGTTCATAGACAGGATATCTTTAATCCGTCGTTGGCGGACTTCTTTCGTATTGCTCGGTGATTTACAGCGTCCCGGTGGTGCAGCCGGTGGAGTAAATACCATCAATTTGGCCTAATTCAGTTTCAGTGACAAAGCTCTCACATTGGGTAAACCCATTCCCTCTGATCACCTCGCTGCTGGAAGTGGCCGGCCGTTGAGAGCGAGTGTGTTCGAGTCCCAACGCGACGACAACTTTGTAAGTCAGCTGACTGTCAAAACCTGACCAATCCCAACACGTCAACACTGGCTCCAATACACGTCCAGAACTACGTCAGTTTCATTATATATAAATGCTAAATCTTACAAGCCTAACCTAGGGTGACCAGACGTCCTCTTTTCCCCGGACATGTCCTCTTTTTGAGACCTAAAAAATGGGTCCGGCAGGGATTCCAAAAACGTCCGGGATTTTGCCTCGTCCGATATTTGTGTTTTTCTGGGTCTTTCAAAAATTACTTATTACCTACCCCTTACAAGTTTTGGAAATGGTATCTCCCTTACGTTCCACCTTCTTGCGCGAGGCTCTGACTGTAGAGAGAACAGTCATTGGTCGGCCGATCCTAGTGTTGCCAGATACACAACAATTATCCTCCCTTTAGGCATGTATATCACAAAACAGGCAGAACAAGACCCCCCCCCCCTCCCATCAACATGGCTAGCGGCAGCACTGACTACTCTAGTCCTCCCCCCCCCTCCCCCCACCCGAGACAAAGTGTCCTCTTTTTCACCATCTCAATTATGGTCACTCTACCTAACCTCCGAGCGTTAACCCCAAAGCTACTCATTAGCTACCATGTTACACGGGTAGTGCTAAATGTTACATGCTAACGCTACAAATAGCCCCACGCCGAAGCCCAGATGTCGGCTGCTAACCCTCAACAGCAAAGATGAACACACCATTACTTATTGATGTCGTGAGCAGGTTCTATGAAAAGTGGGTTATTTATTCATAATTGATCAACGCTATCTTCTTCTGTCAAGTGCATGAATTCAGAACATACATAATTGTGGCGGTAGCTCTGCTGTTACCACAGAAATAAAAAGACAACAAGCCATAGCACACAGTTAGCTCTGGACTTAACAACATTTAACATGTGCATTAATAAAGAGAAGTGGTACAATATATCACAATATACTCACTTTGCGAGCTCACTTGTTGCGAGCTCAAATGCACATGTAGCGGCTGCAGACACACACCCATACCGTAGAGCACTACATAACAGAAATACACATTATTTTGGGTACAATGGACACACAAATGTCCTCGAACATGAATAATAACAGACTTTATGCCTATGGGATGGTCTTAAGATGCCACACACTATTAGCTTTGCACAAACATCGGAACAATTGAATCACTATCGGCGGATTTATTGACACACGATACATTTCACTCATATTAATGATTTTTTTTTCGATCGTTTAGTATACAAATAACATTTATAACATATTTAACCACGCGGAAAACAACCAACGTGACGCCAGTTCGTAACGTGACCCGAATGATTTCACTTCCTGTTTCGCTCTTTACGTCTTTGTCGGCTTTTTCAGAAAGAGTGCCCTCTAGTGGCTTCACTGGGGACCACATCTTTTCCTACTCGATCACACTGCTTTTTAAATATCTGTTTGACCAATTTAAGTGTGACCGCTAGGTGGAATAGCAGGAATAAGGATGTCTTGATTAACGTCTCCAACCTGGGAGGATGCCGCTAACCACGTCACGATGACCTTTGATCTTTCTACAGGCAAATCGTAACAAAGTGCCGCTTTAAAAAAATCCCTTTCTAAGATATGCAACGACTTCCTTCGACAACTTCTGAAAGCTTTAGTATAGCGACGAATGTGCTCTTCGTAATGTTGGTAATATCTCGAGTTGAAGCCGGTCCTTTTTATCGGGTTTCCTCCCAGAATTCCGACTCCTGCCATTCTTGTGGTCCGTCCACTTCTGCTCCCCCCCTCTCCGCCCTAAGATATCTCATCTTAACAAAGCCAACCATGTGTGATATTGGCTGTGCTGGCATTCCAATGGCCGCGATCCATCCACTGCACTCCCGACAGTATTTTTCTTTACCAATATTAAGGAAAAGCGTGGTTATTCTTGCTAAAAAATTTCCCTCGGAGCGGACGCCATTTTTTTCTCGATGACAGGGGGCACACTAGTGACTCGAAATAAATCGAATTACCCCCCCGGTGGTCACACCGGTCATTATGCTCCGTCTCTCGAGAGCGGAGATGAAAAGCTAAGTTTTTGCTCAAATTAAAAATATTCACTGGAGAAAGAAATAATAAGAAAAGGAAGACGGCCCCGTGGATCCCGCTGTACTTTATTAAAAGGTATGTATTTCCAACATGAAGTTTTCTCCCCGAAACGCAGAGCGATAAGTAATTCAAGCGCAATTTTATAAACACTAAATAAAATCAACAAACGATAAAAGCCGGTGTTATGGCGCTCGGAAGGGTTTTCGTACTCCTCCAGGACCAATTAGACGAGCTGCTTCTCCAGTCGGTGCTGCGATTGGCTCTGGGCGCCTAGAGCTCCTCCCCCCAGGATCTGGGACCGTGTATTACTACCTCCATCAGCGCCACCAGCCAATCAATTAGAGCATTGTTCGTCCTGTTCCTGCGTTTATTATATGCCTCCGTGCATCAGCCTCTGCTCTGTCAGTGTTGTGCTTGTTTCCATGGCGATGGCGATGACTCCCGCGCTCCCACATCCTCTATACTTCTAGGTAGGCATTGGCCGGGGCGTGACTCTTCTTGTTATTACCGCTCCTCCGCCAGGCTAAAGAGAAATGTTCCAGCACAGTGTGTCAATTGTCCTCGAGCTCCGATAAACGATCACCGATAACACGTCGGGAGGCTCAGGTGTTTGGATTCCACGTACCGGAGCGGCTTCGTACTCACGCCTCCGGGTGTGAGGTCGGATGAAAAAGGGGACGAAGGAGGAAGACACCGTCTTTTGCTTTGTAGGTGATAAATGTCATGGGGGGGGGGCAATGCTCTCACGGCTCGGCCTTTTTTCCCTGTGTCTCTTGTGTCCCCTGTCACCTGTGTGTGTGTGTGTGTGTGTGTGTGTGTGTGTGACATGGTTTCCGACACCTGGCCCCATCTCCAGCACCTGTTTTCAATCACATCATCAGTTCCTTTCTGTTAAAACGACACAAATGTGTTTCTAGAAGTGAACGATGCTTTTAAAAGTGATTTCACTCTCTTGTCCCAGATTATTATTATTTTTTTTTACATCGTGCTTAAAATTAGCCCAATATCACAAATTACGAATTTGCCTCAGAGTGCTTTACAATCCGTACACATACGACATCCGTGACCTTTGACCTCACATCGGCTCAGGATAAAACTCCAAAGAAATAGAAGAAAAAAAATTCACAGGGAAAAAAGGGAATAAACCTTCAGGAGAGCAACAGCGGAGGATAGAACAATAGAGGTCATGTGACCTGAAGGAAGCATTACAGAGTTACATTAACATTCAATGAGTACATTTTTTGTTGGCATCGCCCTGAATTTAGGCCTCACCGCCCACAACCACAATACGCTCCTGAGAGGCTTCATGTATTGTAAATTTAGTTTGTTATTTCTGCATGAGGAAGACGCTTACACCCAGAATGCACCGGGACGAGCCTCTCGCAGGAAGTCAATCAGCAAATGGAGCTTGATTCAAAGTTCCCCTGCGTCATCTCCAACGTGCAGAAAAACAAAAACACCCGAGCGGCGTGCGCGGATTCATCACGCGCCACTTCGTCCGCCGTGTGAAGCGGATCGAGTGGCTTTGTAGTTTCGGTTATTTTTTCCCGTTTATTCCGGGCATATGTCCGTCGGCCGTCCAGAGAAACACAAATGAAAGAACCCCGATCTGTTATTATTTGGAGAGCGTATGCTCGAGGCTCAGAGACCAAAATCACTCATCCTCATTTACCTCATTTCATCACCTTTTTTTCCTTTGCTATATATATATATACATACACATTCCTCTCATTATAATTAGCTTAATTACATCTGAGCAGCCGCCTTGCTGGAAGTGACGCATATGCGTCATCAAATTTGCAACTCCGGGGTGTCAGTCTGAACTCGCGTGTGCTCGTTGACACGCGGAGAACGCGAGTGACGTCGCCCGCAGCCGCGTGGAGGCTCACGGGAGAGCCGACGGCCGTGCGTCAAGCAGACGGAGCAGGTGAACAGGTACGCTGTGTGTGTGTGTGTGTGTGTGTGTTTGGTGTTTGTGCACGTGCAATTCCCTCAGCATTCATCTTCAAGCAATCTGTCACAACATAAACGTTTATTTTTTGTGTGTGTTTTTGTGTGTGTTTTTGTGTGTGTGTGTGTGTGTGTGTGTGTGTGTGTGGGTCCGGTACATTTGTATTTTTTGCTTTTCCACAACAAAATGCTCCGTGTGAACTGAGGTGACTCTACTACTTGTGCTCTTTGAACTGAGAAGATGTGACATTCCCCTTGAATATAGTTGAGCAGCGCTGGCCAAAGGCCCAGTGAGCTGTCAGGGTGTGTGTGTGTGTGAGTGTGTGTGGGTGTGTGGGTGTGGGTGTGTGTGTGTGTGTGTGTGGAGACAGAATAAGTGCATGTCCAGCTTGTTGGGGAGTGTCGAGGCTCACAGCTCTGGGTGGCAGGAGATCAATGGACGTGGCTCGTCCACTCTCTCTCTCGGCCGCCCCGCTCACACTCTGCCCACCTTTTATCTACTACCTCTAGACCCTGCTGTCAAAAAAATGCAAAGTACCCTCACGTAGAACGTAGAAAGCAAAAGTACTTGGTTCGGTTGTGGAAAATAATGTGGTTTGGCTTCTAAGTTTTAAATAAGTACTCAATTTTGCTGTTAGTTAAGTTTGTATGTTACGTAACAAAAGTAAAGTAAATAAAGTCCACGTTGTGTTTGGGGTCCGGCCATCCTTCATGCTGACTCAGTTGCTACTGGGTTATGTGCGTATAGATACCCGAAGATTACAACAACACTGGGTCACACACTTCCCATCATGCAACCTTTTCAGTCAAGCTCTCAGGAACACGGCCTGCGAGACTCTCCAATCGTCTCAAAGCTGACGGTATCCTCCTCCAGAGCCGCTTTGCTTCCTCCTCAAAGGCTGAGTACTGCTCCTCATAACTAGAAAGTGTAGCCCACTTGCAGTCATCAACTTTCCATCATCAATCCGAATCTGCTGCCGTTCTGCGGCTCCTCGTCGCCAGCGCCCGCAGTACCGCCCCTGACCACTACGGATTCACCCGGCCGCGCTCGTCATCGGCCCTGCGACAGCTGATGGGCGTATTATTATCGTTCGGATCCGGAAGATGGCGTCCCGCATGCACTGGCCTGGTTGTGTGTGTGTTTTGTAACTGATGCAGCACTCCGGCCGCTCCTGCTCATCACATCCGACTCCCTCGCCTGCTGATCTATCGTTTTCAGTCCCTATACGCCGGATGCAATAAGCAACGCGGCGCTAAGGCAACGCGCGTGTGTCGGAGAGGTATTGATTCAGCTAAAGTTAAGAGGCTGTAACCTACTGCTGCTGTTATTGATTATACCGCATTGCTATATCATATTTGGCTCCTTCCACTTCCACTTTATATAATGTATGGTATTATACGATGAGGGGAAAGGCTCAAGGGCAAAGAGCCAAAGAGGAAGTGCCAACAAGTGCAGGTCTTTGAAGGCCACGCGATCCCGTCATGGACCATGTTTGAAAGGCTTTATAAATAAAAGACGTTCTGACAAATATCCCCTTTAACTGCCATGAATATTATTCATGTCTATATTTAATAGTCTTGTTTACATATTATTTGTACATCTCGTTTCTTGATTATTGATTCTGTTTCACACTTGATAGGAACTATTTTATATGCCCTATGTTGTGCTGGGACATGTGCAGCGGTAAAAGAAAAAAGGGAAGCAAAATAGGTAAAATAGGGGCAGCAAAATAGATAAAAAGGGGCAGCAAAACAGACAAAAAAGGGGCAGTAAAATAGGTAAAATAGGGGCTACAAAATAGGTAAAATAGGGGCAGTAAAATAGGTAAAAAAGGGGCAGCAAAATAGGTAAAATAGGGGCAGCAAAATAGGTAAAATAGGGGCAGTAAAATAGGTAAAAAAGGGGCAGCAAAATAGGTAACATAAGGGTAGCAAAATAGGTAAAATAGGGGCAGCAAAATAGGTAAAATAGGGGCAGTAAAATAGGTAAAAAAGGGGCAGCAAAATAGGTAACATAAGGGTAGCAAAATAGGTAAAATAGGGGCAGCAAAATAGGTAAAAAAGGGGCAGCAAAATAGGTAAAATAGGGGCAGTAAAATAAGTAAAAAAGGGGCAGCAAAATAGGTAACATTAGGGTAGCAAAATAGGTAAAAAAAGGGGCAGCAAAACAGCATCAGGTGAACGAAGAGCCCCCAGAGGGCGAGTACAGGGGCTAAAAGAGAGCGAGGCAATGACAACAGGTTCCTTTTATATGCTGGCGCTGATTGGGGGGCGGAGCCAGTCTCAGTGCTGCGTTCATAACTCCGCCCCTTCCTCTCCGGGGAGCGTTCCCCACTGCGTACAGTCGGACGGTGGATTGACGGCGGCGGTATCGAGGTCAGTAGCCGAAGAGTTACGGCGCGGTGTATTTCCTGGAGGGAGCGATACCCCAGTTCACGTCGACTGATCGGCACGATTGTGGGCGTGGCTTCTTTTGAGCGACGTGCAGCGGATCGCCGCATCGCGTTGGCGTATCGAGGGAGCTCTAGAATATCCCGCATGCAGCATTCTCCCTGACGAGGCTGTCAGCGAGCTCCATTTAGCCTCCCTTCGAGAAGCGGGCAGCAGACAGCGCAGGTAACCACCGCTGTCAGCGGCGTGAAGCCGGGCGGCTCGGCCGACATGTTTTAAACACTTAAAAGCTGCTTTCACGTCAAGTTTTATTAATTTGTTTTTCGTAATTAGCCGTTATGCCAAGAGACGACGCAGCGGATGGATAAAAGTGTCGGAGGCAGCGTTGGCTTTGTTCAGCTGAATTCTACCCTGATGCATAAGTTACCATAATACACCCCTCCCCACCCCCTGACACTTTACCAACCAGGAGATGATGACCTATACAGGACTTCCACCATCTACCTGATTCAAACCCTCAGTTTTTTTCAGCAGTCCAATGTTAGTGATTGTATTCTTTCCTTTCTTTCTTCTAGAATGATCATTCGTCATTTATTCTTTTCACTGCAAATGTCATGTGTTGAAAAGAAAAGATAAACCCTCTGATCTGGAGGAAGTAAGGCCGCTCCTCGCCGCCGCCAGTGGATGATGTTGCCATAGTAACACATCAGCTTTCTCAGTCACACGAGCCACATTTCTTTTGGGTGCGTGACTTATCGTGGTGTAGTCAGATTACATGCTGCACGGTTGCCATGGTAATTATAAAAAGCGTAGCAGGGGGGATTCAGGGTCTTCGTTAAGGACCCTCGTGGTGACAGCGGCCCCGCACGCCCGTAAACGTCAAGGTGGGCAACACACATCGATAAGGGGCCATTAGTCAGTGTGACTCCTCCCACTAAACAATATTGTTAAATTAAATGAAATGGAAACCCAGAAAGGTTGTTTACCCCGCACCACCTTTACCTCCTGATGTATTTGTTTTCGTCAGCACTTTGGAGAATTTGAGTTCTAAGGAAGTATAAAAGCCATGATGCACTAATGTAATAACAACCCAGGGCAAACTATTCAGCACGGCCTTTTCTTCTTTTTTAAAACAACTTTGTTACAAATACCGTGAGAAGTCGATTTGAGGGGACGACGACGCTCGAGTTGCAACGGTAGATTCACCGATACAACTTTCTCCGTCCGGATGCCGAGACTCATACACAGGATACAGGTATCAGCCGATACATAATACATAACAAATATGATTCCTTCTGGTCACATGGCATCTATTGCACATGTTCCACTTGGAGATGGATCCTCCTCTGTTGCTCTCCTGTAGGTAGGTATACAGATAGGTAGGTAGGTGGATAGGTAGTGAGGTAGGTAGGATTGTTCTGTTTCTCTCTTGCAGGTAGGTAGGTAGGTAGGTAGGTGGATCGGTAGTAAGGTAGGTAGGAAGGTATTTAGGTAGGTAGTTAGCTAGGTAGGATTGTTCTGTTTCTCTCCTGAACGTATGTAGGTAAGAAGGTAGAAAGGTAGGTAGGTAGGTGGATAGGTCGTGACGTAGGTATAGGAAGGTAGGTAGATGGATAGGTAGTTAGGTAGGTAAGATTGTTATATTTCTCTCCTGAAGGTAGGTAGGTAGGAAGGTAGGTAGGTGGATAGGTAGTGAGGTAGGTAGGAAGGTAGGTAGGTGGATAGGTAGTGAGGTAGGTAGGAAGGTAGGTAGGTGGATAGGTAGTGAGGTAGATAGGAAGGTAGGTAGGTGGATAGGTAGTGAGGTAGGTAGGATTGTTCTGTTTCTCTCTTGCAGGTAGGTAGGTAGGTAGGTGGATCGGTAGTAAGGTAGCTAGGAAGGTATTTAGGTAGGTCGGTAGCTAGGTAGGATTTTTCTGTTTCTCTCCTGAACGTATGTAGGTAAGAAGGTAGAAAGGTAGGTAGGTAGGTAGGTGGATAGGTCGTGACGTAGGTATAGGAAGGTAGGTAGATGGATAGGTAGTTAGGTAGGTACATGGATAGGTAGTTAGGTAGGTACGATTGTTATGTTTCTCTCCTGAAGGTAGGTAGGTAGGAAGGTAGGTAGGTGGATATGTAGTGAGGTAGGTAGGAAGGTAGGTAGGTGGATAGGTAGTGAGGTAGGTAGGAAGGTAGGTATGTGGATATGTAGTTAGGTAGATAGGAAGGTAGGTAGGTGGATAGGTAGTGAGGTAGGTAGGATTGTTCTGTTTCTCTCTTGAAGGTAGGTAGGAAGGTAGGTAGGTGGATAGGTCGTTAGGTAGGTAGGAAGGAAGGTATATACTGCTTCTGTCCATCCTGGAGAAGGGTCCTCCTCTGTTGCTCTCCTGAAGGTTTCTTCCCTTTATTTTCCGGCTTAAAGGATTTCTTTGATTTCAAATTAGTAATTGTGATATTGGGCTATATAAAATAAACTGAATTTAATTTAATTTAATTTCCTAAAAATCTCGTAAAAATGCTGATCCCAGTGCTGAAGCCGTGCGCCTCACTGATCCTCTCTGTAAAATAATAAACTCCTGGATATGAATGAACTGAAGTTGTTAAATCGTTTTAATAATGAATAACTCCACATGAACCTCCTCTGCCTTTTGCAACTTTGACTGTGGGAATAACTTTGAAGGCGAGTACATCTGATCCCAATGAGAAGTTTTGTCTTTCAAGTCTTACTCGATGCATTCGGAGATTCACAGGAACGCCGCCACATTCCACAAGATAATAACTATTTCGCTTTCGCATTATATCTCAGGGGTTGGGGGAGATCTGTGCGGCGGCCGATTCTGATTGGCAACACTTTACCCGCCGAGTCGCGTGAAGCTGGAACTCTTCAGACTTCTGTTTTGAACTTCCCAGCAGCGATGACTTTGAAATCTGGAAAAGCTGAGCGTGAGTTCCAACTCGGTACCTCAGAACTTTTGAGGCATCGGATCGTTTCGTCGGATTATGTTTTGTATTGTTATTTAATGTCTGGCCCTCGAAGGAGATCCGAATCCGGTAGATTAAGTTAAACAATATTTAATGGAAGAAGATTAACACGACCGGTGCCTCACAGGCTCCGCCCCCCTGTAAACGACGGCGAGCAGATCTGCCTGACACCGGGACCAGAACGAGAGACCGGACCTTCCCCTGTACGGACTTCATGTTAGTCTCCAACAGCCAATCACTATCAAAGATTAGTCCTTCAGTTCGGCGATGCTTCCCGGTTGGCTAAGCTACATAATAATTAATAATAATAATAATAATAATAATAATTCAAATTTGTATAGCGCTTTTCTGAATACACAAAGATGCTGAAATAAGATGGAGGGGTTAAACGTCACGACGCTGCGACGAGACGTCACACTTGCTGTCAGCTGACTAAACAAGTCCTTCACAATAAAAGTCTAGTACTTTACTTTCCGGCTTTACAACCGGCTTCGACTTCTCTGAAATACTAACTAACGTTCATTCTGATACGACATACATATAAACATTAACTCTAATTGACATTCATCATTTACAGTAATACAGAAAACCGTCTTTCCCTTATGCTTCATAACACAATTAATAATATTCGTCCTTATATTTCCTACTTATATTACAAGATAAGAATAGATAATCCTTTATTTGTCCCAAAGTGGGGAACTTTAATGATCACAGCAGCGGGTGCACATTAGAGCATTAATAAAAATAAAAGATAAAAATAAAACACAATAACAATACAAAATACTTATACTAAAATACTAAATATACAGAGGAAACAAAATATATACACAAGACAGTTACCATATCTGACCATATCTTTTAATGTGTATTGCTTTAAAGACTTCCTCTATGTACATGTGCAGAATTAAAATAAACTATTTCAACCCAACACTGTCCATAAGAAGTTTTCCCTTGTTTTTAAAGCACGAGCACTCTTCTGGAGTGATATTATGAAAGTGTAACTGGGTCTCTGGGTCTTTGCATGAACAGATACACAGCAGATCCTCAGATCCTCGGTAATCAAGCAAAAGCAAATTCTGGAAAGCTGCCAAAAAAAGCGGATTAAGTGATTTGCATAATGGCAGCATACGGCCGGGCCGGGTCGAGCGCTACTCGACAAGAATGAACTCGATTACAATAACATTTTATATTCCGATTATGCTCAATTAACTCGGTGATGTAACGGCGGACTACATAGTCTAGCATGACGTTTGAAAAGCCCCTTTGCTTATCCCCAAATATATACAATACAAACGTAATATACAGGCATGTGCACAGATAGACCCCTATAGTGGTGCTTAAGCTCCTCCCCTTTTGCCCCGGATGAGAAAAGTGCCCCTTTCAGCTGGAGACACATTGTTTCTTCATTCATAATTATTTAATAATAATAATAATAATATTAATAATAATAATATAATAATAATAATAACTTTATTCATATAGCACCTTTAAAAACAATGTTTACAAAGTGCTCCACAGAGAGTCAAAGCAACACAAGTGGAATAGTAAGAAACCAATATTACATTTAAAAATATATATTAAAATTAAAAATTAAAAAAATATATTAAAACAAATAAAAAAAAAAAAAAAAATTACAAATAAATTACAAATAAATTAAAACAGACAAACAAAATTAGGGGAACCAAAGTTCTGCATAAAAAGACTAGATCCCTTAAAAGCTGTTCTATAAAAATGGGTTTTAAGAAGTGATTTAAAAGAAGTTACTGATTCTGTGAGCCTTAAGATAACAATAAAAATCTTCTTTTAAGAACATTTAAGAATAAAAATGACTCTCTCTGTCATCAATTCCCCCCAAATGTGTTTTGATATCTGACGGAGCTTTTATTCAAGTTCTCGTGAGAATTTCACCCCCCCCCCTCCTCACGCATTTATTATGTCATTTTTTCACTACTATCATTTTATAAATGAAAATAAAGTGTAATTGTTAATAGAAAACATGTCATATTTTTTAATATGTCACGTCTTCTCACGACACGATGAGTTTCAGGTGTTACGTAGCAACCGATCAAGTGCTGACTTCAAGTTACAGTGATCAATAGATACACAATTTGGGCGATGGGTGCCCTTTTTAGAGGTTTGAGCACCTGCCAGCTAATATATATGTTTAAGTCCCAACACACGTTATGCCTCCACGTTCACGTTAACATAACATTACGCCGTACGATCGCGCTGCAGCAGAGAGATTAGACGAGAAGAAAGAAAAGCTGGGCTCTGTGGGTGTAATTGCATTTTAAACATTTTAACATCCCCTAATGTATCCGTTAATTACGGGGTAATTTGATGAAGACGCTCCGTACTGCGTCTTCAAGGATACGTCTATAGATTAAAGCGCGTCCGTGTTGGGCGTCGAGTGCCTGCTGGCCATCGCCCTCAGACTTGGATTATCGGATGTTAAGTCAAACACAATAAACACATGCTGAACAAAAATATGAATAAACGGTTGTCTCTCTCTCTCTTTCTTCCCTTCTTTCTCTCTTTCTTTCCCCTGACTGTGCTCATCAGTGCTATCATATCTGAAACCCACGCACACGTCCTAGCCGCGGGAAGATGTAATTATTGTGGAGCGAGCCTGATTTCGCAGCTGCCTGGATTATTTTCGCCGTATGGCCCCCAAACATTTTTTTATTAACAATTAACAACCCCCCCCAAAAAAATCATTTGCAACGTGACATCGGGAGGGACTTTACAATTAATCCTGTACATCAAACGGAAGTGGATTCACGTGTACCGCCTCATATAAACAGAGGCGAGTACTGGAATGAAATGGTTTTATTATTATTATCATATCTAGACCGTCAAAGCCGGTGGGCATTTCAGTTCGGATGAAAGCCTCAGAAAGCTGCATCGCCATCTGTTTCCTATACGTTCTTTAAAAAGGGTTTGGAAGTGAAGGCCAGGAGGAGGATTGAGCTGTTGCCGGGTAGGAATCGGTGTAAAAGTCATTATATTCACCGTCTGCAACCCCAGCCGGGCCACGGCCGTAACCCCAGCAACCCACCACCTAATATACCCACAACCGCTTAGGAGACACACACACACACACACACACACACACACACACGCACACACACACACACACACACACACACACATACACACACACACACACCCCTCCGGTCCCTCTTCCCATGTAACGGGTGCTTTGGGTGGAGGGGTGCTGGGTGCTGATGGTGCTGATGGTGCTGGCGGCGCACACAACAGATGTGGAGTGTGCTGCATGGCGACACTTAGAAAGGGGAGGGAGAGTTGCCTCGTCGCGTGTGGAGAAGTCAATTTGACGAAACAGCTGCTATTCATCTGATTGGGGGGTCGTCAGAACACGATGCTCGAGGCTGACGCCCGACACACCTGAGGCGAGGGGTTGGGGTGGGGGGCTTTTTCTTTTTTTTCTTCCTTTTCTTCCAGGTATAATCAGGAATCTCTCTAGTGAGCGTTCAGCGTTCAGCTCTGTACGTGTTGTGTGTTTTTTCTTTTCCATCCCAGGAAAGGCCGGAGCTCGAGTTTCAGAGGCTAAAACAGGTGTGAGGTGTGAGGTGTTCATCGCTTTGACACCTCGACCCGTTCGCGTGGCGAACAACACGGTTAACCTCCGCTTAGCGGGAGTTACGGGATCACTCCTCGGAAGCTCGGGGTAATGGGATGGATCCTGATGTGATGGGATGGATCCTGATGTGATGGGATGGATCCTGATGTAATGGGATGGATCCTGATGTGATGGGATGGATCCTGACGGCGGAGACTTCCTGAATGAGTGTGTGTGTGTGTGTGTGTGTACGTATATATGGATGTATAGAAAAAAAGTCATGCCCTGCCAAGAGCAGTGAATATAAAATATGATATGATATATATAACTCGGTAAAGGATGACCTCAGTGTTATAAATATATATATATATATATATATATATATATATATATATATATATATGTACAACGTATAAATCATATATATATATATATAAACATTATATGTATATATATCATATATAGGTATATATATAAATATATTTATACATATATTTATATATATAAATATATTTATATATATAAATATATTTATACATATATTTTATATATATACATATATATATATTATACATTTCACTCTGAGGACAACCTTATTGTAATGTATATATTTGTTTTATATATAAATATAAATTATATATATTATTATATACATATATACATATATGTTATAATATTATATTTTTATATATGTGTGTATATATATATCCCTCTACTTCACTTGATAGAGGGACCGCAGAGTGTAATATATATATATATATATATATATATATATATATATATATATATATATATATATATATACATACACAGCAAATTCTATGTTCACAACTCTTGGCAGGGCATGAGTATTTTGTAAAAGGAGCAGCCAACATCTGGACGAATGAAAGCTGTTCGAAGAATATTTAATGCTTCAAGCTGAATGTGAATCTGCAAACATTGTAAAATATGAATCACATTTTGGGTTTTCCAGCCACCCCGCGGCACGGCTTTAGGGATGGCTCCATCGCTGCGTTGTTCCATCCATCACTGGAATAACAGAACAACTATTTGCTGGATTGCCATAATTGTTGTTGTTGCAAAAGTTCACGGTGGACCACAGAAGACGAGCGGTCCCCCGACGTCCACCTTAATGTCACCGGGAGATGACATTTGTTTTTTTGTGTGCGTGTGAAATCTCTCAGCAGTCATTTCCACCTACATGCCCTTGAGAAGTACCTGCAGGTTTCAAACACACTTAATGAACATGATTGTGTTTACACTCAGTGCTTGAGTTATTCTGATAATACTGATAATAAAAAATGTGCATTTCATGGTTGAAAATGGCTCAAAACGCCATCCTTTACCGATTCGGAGGTGTAAGTGGACCGTTTGGGAGCAGCCCACGTGATGAGATGAAAGAAAGTCCAAAAAAACATTCCCAAACATCATTCCCTCTGCCATGTAGCTATTTTCCCAACCTACTGTAGCGAGCTGTCATGAGCTCTGCCTGTCATGTATGCAGCAATGGACACTTGTCACAAGTGGGCGTGGTTTCACCTCGAAACCCTTTGACCTCTTTTTCTGTTGTGCTTTTTTTTCTTCCAAATTACGCACTGAGATGAAGTGCCCCCCCCCCACACACACACACACACCAGGAGACTTTAAACACGTCATACTTAATCCGACACTCATGCGTGTGTGTGTGTGTGAGAGTGTGTGTGAGTGTGATTGACGTGACGTGAGACACTCCACCCCATACGGATCTAGGCAAACCCCGTGGCACGTGGCTTTTTTTTTTTACCCCTCTCTTTTCTTTTTTTGTGGCTCTTTTAAAATGACGTCACGACCGCGAGGTGCTCGGCGAAGCAGGTCGCTCGTCAGTCTGAGAGAAGGAGAGAAGCAGCAGGAGACGGAGCAGCTTCCTCTCTCCTCACTCCCGATGGCAAACTCTCATCCCCGCTCTCTCTCCCAACTCCTCTGAAAAACAACCTCTCGACCCCTCCAGGATTCTCCACCGTCGTTTTTTCCCTCCTCTCCTCTTCTCCTTTATTCCCGTGTATTATCAGTTGCACCTGTTTTTCTTTTCTTTAATGTTTCCCTGCTCACTTTGTCTAACCCCTCCGCGCCGCTCAACGCCACCAGAGAGGTTTGTGATGAGGCTAATGAGGACCCCCCCCTGCCAGCGGTGACTCGTCTCCTCCGCGCTTCATCCTCATCTTCCACCTCCCACCCAAAGAAGAAAAAAAGGAATCTTTGGACAATGTAGGAGAAAGGTGCGCTTTCATTTCTACTGGGATGCCAACTACATGCTTTTTGTATTTTTTGCCTTTTTTCTTATTTTTTTGCGCTCCCTGCCTCTCACATATCAGTCTTTCCAGCCAGTGGTGGCGGAGGGAGGAACGGTGGGAGCTATGAAAGATTTCCATGAAGGCAAAGTTTGAGGATACCTCTGTCGGTTTCCCGCTCCTCACCTGTCCGCCCGCACGCGCGAGCGAGCGCGCGAGCCTCCCCTTCTCCTCTCCTGTGTCTAACTGATTATCTCCGCGAGAACAATTGACGCGCAATTTTAAAAAAGGACCTGACTCTTGTTCCGCTGGGGTTTTTTTTTTTTCTTCGGCGGCGGTATTGGGAGGAATTCCATGTGCGCAACGTTGAAGGATAATGGCTTAAATAATGGTTGCGTTCAAGACAGCCGGAGTAAAGTCCGTCACTTGAGTGTTTTTCATCAGCTACAGTGTCGAGTCTGTCGACTTCGGAGGAAACCCATCCGAATGGGAGGCCACCTGGACGACTGAGTCGGGATTCGGCAGCCGAGAACAATGTGGATAAAACGGAGTGTCGCGCGCAGGTAAGACGCGAATATTTTGTGTTTCGTGCGACATTATTAGTTGCAATTTGTTGCAATTTGCTTCGAGGGCGACGGACACACGTCGGCACGAGGAGGCATTTCACGTGTGACGCCGCTGTTCGATACACTGTTGCCTCCGTTCTTCTTCTCCCGTCTACGCCACTGCGAGTTACGAGTCTGCCGGACTCCATGAGTGTCTGTGTCCATAGACACTTTAAAAAACAAGAAGTGCAAACGTGTTTTTTCTAGTAGCAAAGTTCTCAAATATATATCGACTCTTTATTATTTGTGTTGTGGTTGTGTTGTTGACACCGAGGGGACGTTCAGGCGGAGGAGGAAGAAGAAGAAGAAGAAGAAGAAGAAGAGGAGGAGGAGAAGAGGAGGAGGAGGAGGCTGATGTGGAGACTGTTGTGTGATGTTTTTAACGCCGGATAAATGTGATGGAACACTTCTCATCCTGGCCGCTGGGGGTCGCCAACAGTACGGCGCAGGCGACGCGCACGCGCGCTCTAAACACACGTGTATGGACGCACGCGCGCACCCACACCCACACCCACGCACACACATACAGCCTCAAGGTTAGTTAGGTCTGCCAGCTCCCTCTTTGCAGCTCAAGAGAAACAAACACGTGGAGAGAGAAACGCGAAATTCACACGGTCATTTTAGTCGGTAAAAAGAATAAAATATATTTTGGAAAGTCTGATATATGTAGAAGTAGTTTGGGGGGAATGGAGTATTGTGATGATCCCCGATAGAGGAGAGGATGCCTTGCAAATTAAAAGAAATTAACCATGCACAAGACAAAAAAAACATCTAAAAAAGGGATTGCTTTCTTAGTTTTTATGATTATGAGTGTCACGTGTGGTAAAAATGATATCCTCAAAACTAGCAGTAGGAAAACCAGTTTACAGACGTCTGCAAAAACAGCTCAAATTGAGCTCGTGAATTTGACAGTAAAATATCTTCACAGGTGATGACGGGCTGTGAAATGAGACCAGAGCTGGCAGCCAGGTGGGGATCGCTCTTGCCACCTGCTGCTGCATCTCATTCCCACCAGTGGCTCTTAATTCTTGCCCAATTTAAGCCCTTCGTTCGTTACATATGCCCGACACGCGCTGCAGCTACGTCTTCAGGGGCCGACCTCGTAGGGTCAATGACGACGCACGCCCGGCAGACCGAGACGATGACACGAAAATGCATTCATGTTTCCATATCTCGGAGATTGATCGGTGAGAGAAACCAATTTCCATCCCTCGGAGATCTCCCCGTTGCTCGATGACACGACACGAGACGTCGGGAACGAGCGGCGGACTGTTTCACCGACTTCTCGCGTCGCGATGATTTCACCTCGGTCCTAAATTCGCTGTTTTGCATTTGTCTTTTTTTTTCAACGCGACGGCGGCTTTCTTTTTCTTTTTTTTTTAGAGACGCGTTATTCAGTTTCGACAAAACAACAATGAGAAGAATAAGAAGCAGCAGTGAGCGCAGTGTGGGACGGAGCGTGTACCTGTTGGAACAAAGAACGGACCACCTACAGGAAGCTGATACGGGGGCGGGAATGTAACAGCGTTGAGTTTAGCGGAGGAAGAGGAGGAGGAGGAGGAGGAGGAGGGAATGATAGATTCCTCAATACATTAAAGCCATTGATTTAATCGACTGTAGTTACTCTTCATGCAATCTGGGCAAACCGTCTCATTAAGGCGCCTCGTGGACTGCAGCCGTGTGATAATTCACGATAATCGCCTATCGACGTCCACGATGATATCGTGTCTCCGAAATGTGTCGTTCAAACTAATAACAACAAAACACACGACAACAGATTAAGTAGTTTAAGTTGTTTTATGGTTCTCTCCACAGTGATGCTAAGCAGCGGATATTAATGTGTTTTATTATTTGGGGTATTTCATAAATTAACCGCAATAACGTGAAAATGGAAATGATGATATGGCTTCACTTTAGAGTTTTTAAACTATAATGCCCAGCTGTGAAATATGTTATTGCAGAGTAACGGCAGAAGTCACCTCTGCTGTAATGGGGTTCATAAAAATATATTTTAAGAGCTGCGATAAAGTTTGAATAATCAATCAAATTCTTTTTTTTATCGTCAAAAGATGGTAAAACTTGTAAATCATCACAATCTCGATCAGTTTGAAGTGATCTTGTTTTTTTCAAGCCGATTGTCCAAATATATTCAGTTTGCCATGAAATAAAAGTCATAAATGACTTAAATCAACTGGTTGATTCATTTTCTATGCATGTTTTTATCTTCTAAGTACGGTTAGAGCTCCTGAAACAAGTTGGAGGAACAAAGTAACTTGATAAACTTTCTGAAGCATCAACAACTAAATATAAATGTATCCCACTAAGATTGGAGAGCAGCTCCATCCTCATGCACTCACACAGCGCTGCAAGATGTGCATGAGTGTGCATAAAAGTACCAAAGTACATCACCATTACTCAGGAGGAAGACGCACTACACCAACGCGGTCAAACACGAGGCCCGCGGGCCAAATCCGGCCGGTCACGTCATTTAATGTGGCCCATGAAGACACATGATCGCCTCTTCTTAAAGAAATTGAAGGAAAATATCCTGTGCTTTTATTTTGAAGGTTTCTAAATGGGTTCATGTGATAATATCAGAGACATTTTCTTATCTGCAAAATTTCTACACTCAAATAAACAATAATCAAATGCGAAAAGTTATTTAACAATATGATTGAGTAGTTTAGTGTTTCAGTTGCAGCCCTTTTGAGGGCGGCCATTTAAGATTCAAGATATTTTAATGTCATGTGCACATATAACAAGTTATTTGTGCAATGAAAAGCTTATATTGCTGGGTCCTCCAAACTAAACAAAATTACAAGGTAATAAATAAATAAATGCATGATGCCCACAGTGAAGATGAGCGTTGCCTCTGAATTGTGACACTTTCCTCCCACCTTGCTTCTCGAGTTTCATCCATTTGACATCTCGGAGGAGATTAGTTTAGATCCCGTGAGGGTCCGGGATCTGAACTCTCCCCGACCAGAGAGCGTCTGACTTGAGGTCTGACCAGCGGGGGTTCATCTCCTCCATGAACGTCAGGCAGAGCTCTCTGTACGGTCCGGCCGGCGTCATGGAATTTTCAAATGGTCATTTCCAGGCCTGGAAAAGTCATGGAAAAAACTTCAATCATAAAAGTTTTGGAAAAGTCATGGAAATGTGTTACAATCACGTGTGCATTCACGCCAAGTTTGAAATAATTAATGTTTTTTAAAGAAAAACGCTCAAAATATAAGCCGGCGTACGCTCTCAATACGCACAATGTTCTACATTTTTCATGTTTTTACCAAGATTTCAGTTTGGTCATGGAAAATTGGTTTAAAGTCATCGAACAGTCCTGGAAAAGTCCTTTAAAATCCATCAGTCAAAATGTATAAACCCTGATAAGATGTCTGTAAATAATGGGGACCGGGAGGTGAGAGACTTGCCAGGCGATTGGATGGAGGACTTTACGGGAAGAAGAAGAAGAAGAAGAAGCGTCGGTGTGTTTCATGGACCCGCAGTGTGTCGGTGTTCCTGGTGATCGTGTGTTTGAAAAAGAGGAAACGAGACGAATTCCTGGCTTAATGACAGACGGTTCCTCATATGTTGTGTTTTTAAACTCCACGCAGAGGGTTTCTTTCTCTCCGGGGGGAAATGTTTGCCCTTTGCTCAACATCGGCGGCGTAGGGCGTCGGGCCGCTCGCCTGGTCTCGCCCGCTCTTCCTAGAGCCGGTAGGTCCCGGCGTGGCGTGGCTGTGGCGCCGTCCGTCAGACACTCCGGTGATTCCGGTGCCATCTTAATGACTTCCACGAGGGTTATTAACCGGGCCTCTCCGGAGCGTGATTAACCTAATTTGCAGTGAAATAACCTGCGTTGCCTCTCTGAGATCATATCCTCTGGAGATGTGTGTGTGTGTGTGTGTGTGTGTGTGTGTGAGTGTGTCTCTGTGTGTGTGTGTGTGTGTGTGTGTGGTGTAAACACCCTGTGCTCAGCAGTCTGTTATCTCCAGAAGGACCAGAACAGGTCGTCCCTGTGAAACGATGTCAGAGACAAAAGCCGACATGGATGCTGTTTGGGAAATATGACGAAGAGAGAGAGAGACGAGGGAGAGAGGGACGAGGGAGGGAGAGAGACGAGGGAGAGAGACGAGGGAGAGAGGGAGAGAGAGAGAGAGAGAGAGAGGGGAGAGAGAGAGAGAGAGAGAGGGGAGAGAGAGAGAGAGAGACGAGGGAGAGAGGGAGAGAGAGAGAGAGAGAGAGAGAGAGAGAGAGAGAGAGAGAATTTACGCCGAGTTTAAAATAATTCATATGTTCTTGAAAGGAAGACTCAAATTATAAGCCGGCCTACACCACGTCTAAACTTTTACACATAAATATAATAGTTTGATTAAAAGAATAAACATTTACATAAGTGTTTCTAAGAATAAACATGTATAGTAATGTTTATTCTTTTAATCAAACTATCATCGCTCATTTATTTGTTTCATTTAAGGTCTATTGTACAGGTATGCTTTGTAATTCTCATTATTTGAAATTTGGTTTAAAGTCCTGGAAAAGTCCTGGAATTCCACTGGTCAACATGTGTACCTGACCCCAGCTAGGCCCGATCGGGTTTAATGACCGGCTGGTCCGGGTCGGGCGAGGAAGTGTGTGTCGCCGTCGCGGCTCTTCCCGCTACAGGGTTCGTACGCTCACGGAAAACCTGGAAAAGTCATGGAATTTTAAAATGGTCATTTCCAGGCCTGGAAAAGTCATGGAAAAAACTGAAATCATAAAAGTTTGGAAAAGTCATGGAAATGTGTTATAATCACGTGTTCGTTTACGCCGAGTTTGAAATAATGAATGTATTTTTTAAAGAAAGACGCTCAGAATATAAGCCGGCGTACGCTCTCAATACAAATTTTTCACGCTGCAAGTGAACGCACCGTAACAGAAAAGACAAACATTTTTATTCTTTTAATCTAAATCTAAAGAAAGACGCTCAAAATATAAGCCGGCGTACGCAACATTTTCTACATTTTTCATGTTTTTAACCGAGATATCAGTTTGGTCATGGACAATTGGTTTAAAGTCCTGGAAAAGTCCCGGAAATCCATCGGTCAAAATGTGTAAGAACCCTGTTACGAACTGGTCTTCCTCACTGGGAACACTTACGCTAAAAATACTTCATAGACGAACAAAAGAAAGCCCCTCCCCCCGAGGAATGGGCCGAAATAGTATTATAAAAAGATTTACAGCGAGAGGCGGAGCCGAGTGGAGCGTGGTCTCGCTCGGCTGATCTTTATATTTCTTCTTCTTCTTCTTCTTCTTCTACCATCTTCCCGTCTCTTTCCATCCCTTCTTCTGTGTCTGAGCATGTGGGTCACGCACACATGAGATGATGCAACCCCCCGACCCCCTCAAACCACACACACACACACCTCTGGAGTCGCGCGCTAAATGCCGACTCATGCCAAGTATGACCTCAAACTGAGCATCCCAACTGCACTGACTGGACGTACCCACAATGCATTGCAGTATCTGTGACTTTATTACGTTTTCAATACATTTTCAGGCCAAACATGAGGGTCAGTTCATCTCAAATAACGCCGGTTTGAAAATGTGCAGAGACGTTCCTGATTCGACTCTCTGTGAATCGTCTTAATAGACTCGATCATGCATGTCGTAGGCAGGAGGAGGAGGAGGAGGAGGAGGAGGAGGAGGAGGAGGAGGAGGCGCTACGTCAGTGAGACACACTCTCCATCGTTCCTATTGTTCCCGAACCCCGGCAAAGCAACAGAGTATTTCTCACACTTCAACCACAGGAGAAGGTGCCACGCTGTAGCCTTACGGGCATGTGTGTGTGTGTGTGTGTGTGTGTTGCATAAGGACCAAAACATTTCATAAGATATTTGCGCCCCAGAGGCGATCCATAAATGTCTGCCGCTCTCTGGAGAGCCGACTGGTATTTATCTCCCTGATGCAGGACGCCTCGTGTGGAGAGTTTATAACTCCTCCACGCCGCAGCTCGGCCCACGAGGGGAGACGCCTCCACACGGGGAGGACCGGAGGATTGTTACTGGACAGATGGGCGTGGTGAGACAGGTCCAGTGGGGAGACGGGTCCAGAGGGCAGACAGGTGGGCGGAAGAGGAGAGGTCAGAACAGGATGCTACACAGGTGACGGTCGGCTCCCCTTCCCACGGGTCGGACCTCCTCAGGAAGCACCTGGTCACCTGGTCACTGGTTACCTGTTCACCTGGTCACCTGGTCACTGGTCACCTGGTCACTGGTTACCTGTTCACCTGGTCACTGGTCACCTGGTCACTGGTTACCTGTTCACCTGGTCACTGGTCACCTGTTTACCTGTTCACTGGTCACCTGTTCACTAGTCACCTGGTCACTGGTCACCTGGTCACTGTTCACTAGTCACCTGGTCACCTGTTTACCTGTTCACTGGTCACCTGGTCACTGGTCACCTGGTCACTGGTCACCTGTTTACCTGTTCACTGGTCACCTGTTCACTAGTCACCTGGTCACTGGTCACCTGTTTACCTGTTCACTGGTCACCTGTTCACTAGTCACCTGGTCACCTGTTCACTGGTCACCTGTTCACTGGTCACCTGTTCACTAGTCACCTGGTCACTGGTCACCTGTTCACTGGTCACCTGTTCACTAGTCACCTGGTCACTAGTCACCTGGTCACCTGTTCACTGGTCACCTGTTCACTGGTCACCTGTTCACTAGTCACCTGTTCACTGGTCACCTGTTCACTGGTCACCTGTTCACTAGTCACCTGGTCACCTGTTCACTCGTCACCTGTTCACTAGTCACCTGGTCACTGGTCACCTGGTCACCTGTTCACTGGTCACCTGTTCACTGGTCACCTGTTCACTAGTCACCTGGTCACCTGTTCACTAGTCACCTGGTCACTGGTCACCTGGTCACCTGTTCACTGGTCACCTGTTCACTGGTCACCTGTTCACTAGTCACCTGGTCACCTGTTCACTCGTCACCTGTTCACTAGTCACCTGGTCACTGGTCACCTGGTCACCTGTTCACTGGTCACCTGTTCACTGGTCACCTGTTCACTAGTCACCTGGTCACCTGTTCACTAGTCACCTGGTCACCTGTTCACTGGTCACCTGTTCACTAGTCACCTGTTCCCTGGTCACTGGTCACCTGGTCACTGGTCACCTGGTCACCTGGTCACTGGTCACCTGTTCACTAGTCACCTGGTCACTGGTCACCTGGTCACCTGATCACTGGTCACAGCTCCGGTCTGAATTAAAGGCGTAAACATTAATACATTAAAAATCTACGGTTGCTTCTATTATTACTTCAGTCGCTTCAAACTGAAGACACATCTTTACCTTTTACTTTACCTTTGAATAAAAACAGATTAGCACTTCAGTGGCTCTTCAATGGCATTTACTTTTAGTATTACTTATAGTATTACTTATTGTATTACTTATTGTATTTTTGTAGTTTGGCTTTCTTGAAGTAATGTAACTTCCTTGATTCTTGTGGTTCCGAGTTCTTCTTCATGGTTGATGAACTTATTGTAAGACGCTCTGGATCAAAGCGCCTGCTGTATGACATGTTATGTAATGTATTATAATACAGTGTTTCCCCTACCATTATAACAGGGGGGCGGCCCGCCACCCTGAAATTTCCGCCCGCCACCCTGTTTCGTGCAACAATGCTCGAAAGTAGTTAGCCTCCACAGAGCCATTTACGTGTGTGCGCGCGTGTGTGTGTGTGTGTGTGTGTGTGTGTGCGTATTTGTGTGTGTGTGTGTGTGTGTGTGCATACATGCTTGGCTGTATTTGCCCCGTCTCATAGATTGAGCACACAGCCTTCCTCAGCTCCAGCGACGACACGCTGCATATTCAACAGGCTGCAAACAGAGGATCAGAGGAAGGGCAAATACATCCCATAATGCAACGCGCAGCTGGGGCCGAACGCTCGTCGGCTCGACGACCTGCTGCACGACGGCGAGAGTGACGTGTGATCATAAAAACGCGTGGCGCTTCTGGTCATTTGGTGAAATATCACCGTAATACATTATAATTACAGGATAATGATGATGATCGTGATCCCGTCAGAGGATGTCACGCGCTTCATTTCTCTCCTCGGGGTTTTGGTATTTATCCTTGCAGACTCTCCTCGGATGGCCTTTACAGGAAGAGTCACATGACACTACACTGCACCTATTACCACTAAGCATATATCCTTATAATGAATAACTAAATTACGTCGTAGATGGTCCATACCATAATCATAAAGCATGTAATCATAAAAAAGTACGGCTGATTAATAGATATTTTTTAGAAGCACCTGTGTAGTGAAAGTCATAAATCTTTTTCAAAATAATTCTTTATTGTAAAGATATTAATTATAGCAACTATGAGTATAATGAGTGTGATGTCGATGGGATTATTTAGATAATTTCATGCCACATTTTTATTCAAAGTGCCATGTGGTTATGATCATGCACATATAATAATAATAATATTAATAATAATAATAATGCACATATAATAATAATAATGCACATCTTATAATAATAATAATGCACATGTTATAATAATAATAATGCACGTTATAATAATAATAATGCACATATAATAATAATAATGCACATATAATAATGCACATATAATAATAATAATAATGCACATATAATAATAATAATGCACATATAATAATAATGCACATATAATAATAATAATAATAATAATAATAATAATAATAATGCACATATAATAATGATGATGCACATTTAAAAGCAGAAGGTGTATCAGGCGTGAGCATTCAGGCGCCAGGAGGCCTAAACCTCCAGCATCAGGAATGAAAGACGGCCGTTGGAGCCTCATCCCTGGAAAGTGCTTTGCACAATAGGAGTTGTGAGAGTGTGTGTGTGTGTGTGTGTGGGGGGGGTGAAATTAAAATAACAATAGAGCATTCTTGCTAATGGTCCATTAGAGCTGCTGCCACAGTGTGATACTGCCTGTGATGACGGTGGATATAAAAAGGTGCCGAGGTCTCCACGAGTCCTGGCGCGAGAATGTTTTTCGAGTTTCCCTGACTTTCATCCGTCGCCTTGACAACAATCGAGACAATCGTGATAAATTAGACTAAGTGCTTTCTCCTTTTTTTTCACGAACAATTCGCCCTCCGAAGTCCGTAAGTGCGTGAAGCGACGGGTTTGACGGCGAGCTCCAGGAGGCGTGTCCTGTGCTCGGCACTGAGGGCCGGGTGCCAGTGAAAATGAGATTTTAAACGGGAACATTAGGAGGAGGCCGTGACGCCTCATAATTCATACCCCTCCGATATGCGGCGCCGTTCATCGAGGCTGCAGCGTCGTGGATTCCTTCTGACATTTTCAATTTGCCTGATCGTTAACCGTGTCTTGAGTTTATTGTCCTGGCATGGCGGCCCGGCCATCACTACCAACACATTCCTCTGGGGGGCTCCGCCTCTTTAGGGACTACGCGTTTTCCTAAATGACGATTGGGTGTTTCTTTCAAACTGCGTGATCACGATCTCTCGTTTATTTCATCGCGCAAGTGGACCTGTAGAGTTTTTACATAGACACGTATTTGATCCATCAACTGAACCACCACGTCTTCTTCAACCGAGAGTTCATTCAGCAGAAAATTACAGCATGTTATTAGAGCATATTATTCCTCCTTTGAATGTATTCATGATGTAATTCAACTGATTCAACTGCAGTTCACCTTATTGCAAAAAAAAGAGGCTTTTGCAATATGAAGGTAGATTTGTGTCTTTATTATGCAAAACCCCCAAAAATATTTTTTGGAGAGCAAATTTCTTGTTTTTAATTAATTAATTGATGAAACTAGAATTGCTGCAAATTAAAAATCTTTGCTCTCAAAATCAAAACATTTGCTCTCAAAATCCACAACTACCTGCGCTCTCCGAACGAGAGGGCGGGGCCAAAAAAAAAGCTTTTATTGGTGAAATAGTGGAGATGCAAAATCCAGATGCAGTGATTATAGTTTGTTATAAATACTGTAGAACCTCTCGACTCCCCCAGGGGACGGATCAGAGGACGACAGGCTGCGAGACGTGCAAACAGCTGTTTAAAAAAAGAAAAGGTCATCGTACAGATATACAAATATTGATCTTGTGCTATAAATAATCCATCTACTTTGATTCTCTAACTAATATAGAGCTCTTCATGCCACCACCCATGGCTTTCAATTGTTTGTTGAACAATGCAAAAGCAGGAGGAACAACACCGGAGACGGGTGTACTAAGAATGGTCAGGCATTGTATGTGTGAGTGTGAGTGTGTGTGTGTGTGTGTTTTATGTGTTTCTGGAGCGTGTAGCCTTTAAAAGCGTCCACGTGCTCCCCCCCCCTCGAGAGTTTTGCTCTTTGCAATCGTCGCGCAATATAAGCGCTATCGCTTTTTTTTGTACTCCATTCTCTAAATGTCCCAAAAGTCCCCGGGCCAATCGTCTGCTTCGCTCCACACACACACACACACACACACACACACACACACACACACACACGAAGCAATGAAGCAGCACTATAAAAATGAAAAAATAAAAAGCGATTTGATGCATGAAGACGAGGAGTTTGTGACGAGTGAAGGAAGAGGTTTAGGGTTGTGTGCATCGCAGCGTCTCCAATAGACGAGCGACTGGAGGGGATTGAGGCCACATGGTCTCCAGTGTAAACGAGTGAACATGGAAATCATTACATGAGCAGTTTGGAGTCGACGTTGCAGTATTTGGCCCCTCAGGACGGATTGAAAGTGTCCGCGTAGTTTCGGTCCGTCTTTATGGTCGCGTCTTTGTGATCAACGCTGTTCGATTCCAGGGATCTCAGCGGGCGTTTTTTAAGGACGTGCTAAAGTTCGCAGCCGTTCTCGACGTTCTGACTCGTAAAATAAAAGAAACATTTTTAAAAAGGACACTACGATCCACGTTATTTTGTTTTATAGCAGTTTTGGGGCGTCAGAAGCTGCGGCAACAGTAAATGTGAAGCGGCTGATAATCTTAATCCCGAGACGTAAAGGCGGGAATGACTTCACGGTGAACCTCATCGTCTCCGTCAGTCGGTCCTGGGACGCTTTGTTATTTACTGACGGCTCCGAGCCGAGGAACGTGGAACCTGCGTGGCTTTTCGCATCATTTGCTTCATTCGTGCCTTAGAGGGGGCGGGGCTTATCTGTGGTTTAACTCCGTGGAAACAGTTATCATTTCCTTCATCCACCACGGAAGAACTCACCACTAGTTCTTCTTCATACTTGTTGAGGACGTCCCACACACGTCGGAACATCTAACGCCCTCGTGTTTGGCTTCATAACATTAATATAATCTATATATGTATTTATATATTTATATATTTATACATGACATCACCCGTAGAATCACACAGCTCAGTGACTTCTCTCTAGATAACTGACGCTTCCAGCAGCAGCCAGTTAGATTCACCGGCCGATTGGCTTTTGCGACTCAAAATATTTTGACTTTGCACGGGATCTACTCGCGCAAAAAAAACGCAATGCTTTTGGTTGTGAACGCAGCTTTAGCCCTGACCAAGATTTGACATGGTTGAATCTGGTTAATCAAGTCGAACTGATTGGAACCAGATTTTGTGGCTCTCCGTTTCAGCTTCATGCATAGAAACAGTAAAAACTAGAGGGGACTCGGTGTTTGCACGAGCGCTCCATTAGCTGTTAACGCTCAGCCGAACACACGCCGTCCAGAACAGTAGCGGTGTGCCAACGGCCTCCGCCCCACTGCGTCCATAGTCGAGCAATCACGAGAAGTCCTTCAGCAAACATCCATTACTGGCCTCCTAAGATAGAGCAGCGTTTGATGTACCGGGACTTTAAGACACAAACGGTTATTAGAGCGCCACAAACAGCTGTTAGTTCCCCGAGGGGATTTTAGAGAATCACTCAAATTAAAAAAAAGATTTAGCGCTCTATTGGGGATACTTTCCCATATGGGTACTGTTGTAAATATATTTATTAATTTATTTTTGAAACAGTCGCCTTACACTGTTGTTATTTATGAATATATACATATCACCACTCACCTAAGTATTTAAGATTAGGCATACCTATTATTATTATTATTATTATTATTATTATTATTATTATTATTATTATTATTATACATTTGGGTCCTGACTGATGTTTTTTTCCACCAAATAAAATCCGTCCAGAGCCTCAAAAGCTATCTCCTACCACAGATTATTACGTTTTTTTATAAATATATATACAAATATATTTATATATATATTTAATATATATATATATATATATATATATATATATATATATAAATGCAAAAAATTATAGAAATTAATTATTAATTATAGAACCAGAATATAGACAATTGTTGACATTGTGTTTGTATTTTACCGGTTATAACCGAACCAAACTCGTATGAAGAGTAGTAGAAGAATAAATACACTCTTCAATTAATCAGACGACGATGCAGGTCCAGGTTCTTTGACCCGTTTATCAACCCGAGAGCTTTAAACTGATCAACATCCATTCAGCGGGTTAACGGAGAGACGGTGAATGTTCACACCTCGTGTATCTTCTCTTCTTACAAAGAGAGCCGTATTTAAGTTAAATAGCTCTGAGCTTCCTCACTTAGGGCTGTCTCGTCTTCGCCGCTGACCTCCTCTTGAAAACACAGATTATTCTGGGTCGGACTCTCTTAAAGCTGCACGCTGGAATTAATGGAACTGGCAAGGGCAGCGAAGGACTGTTAATGTGTTTTCTCAATATGCTGCAGCAAAAAGAACATAAAGCAACAAAGCAACTGTCCCCTCATTCCTCCCAGAGGGGTCGTTCCTAAAAGACGTGGATGTACGTCTTCTATAAGACGGCGAGGCAATTACCAGCATATTAGAGGGAGACGCAAAGATCCGCTGTGCGTCAGCACTGCTCGAGTTGCTTCTGAGTTTTTATTTTAGAGGTCAGTTCATCTTTGGGGAGCGTAAGTGGCGTCTCTCAGCTCCCCGAGGCGTCGGGCACTCGATGCGGCGTGAACGCTCCTCCTCCTCCTCCTCCTCTTCCTCCTCTGTTGTTGCCGTAGCGTGGCGGCGCGTGATGTCATTTATCTACTGTACTTTTGTCGGTGATCCGTGGAGCAGGAGACCGGATGTTTCAGCGGAGAGGTGGAGAGGTTCCCTCGCCGTGGACACGGGGCGCTCACGTGTGATCTCCTCCGGCTCGGCGCCGTGGGGTCGGGCGGGGGGGAACCTGTCGGCGCCGCTGACGTTAACTTCCTCCTGTGGCCGGCGCCACGTGGAGAGTGTTTGGGAGGATCGAGCCACAAGCGGCGTCGGAAACACACCGGGGCAAAGGGCAAAACTGCCCCGAAGAAATATCATTTTCCCCTGGATATCACTAGAGGGGCAGAAAATGCCCCCATAATTTCCTCTTATAATTATGATCATTTAATAGTGTTTTGTTTTTGTTCTTTATTGTGTTTGTCCTATCTGTGCTGCCTCTACTAGGTCGGTACACACACAAAATCAGTATATATAATTTTGAATTATAAAAAAACTAAGAAATACGTTATAATTGTTAATATTTGTTAAAATATTTTAATAACAATAAATAACCACAAAGAAATTAGAATACATTTGAATTTGAGTTCCTCTGATTTATGTTTTTTTGTTTGTTTTTTGTTCCAAAAATCTAAGAAAACACTTTAAATCTGTAGACTACTGCCTAATAGACTTATTATTGACATTATCACAATTGCTCATATACTGTAAGTCTAAATAAGTATATTTATTATTTTTGAACAAAGGTTAAATTTCAAAAATCTTTTAGATTTAACATCTTTCTGATGGTTTAGTTTGTTCCTTGCAATAATACTACTCCATTTAATATATATAGCGCTTTTTAAGATACTCAAAGACACTTTACATGTTACATTGATCCAACGTAGTAAACTCAGAGTTAAGTGTGTTGCTCAAGGACACACCGAGTAGGGCGGGGATTGAACCTCCAACCCCCTGATTGGAAGACGGACCCCATACACAGAGCACTTCTGTCTGTTGTGTCTATTTTTGTCTTCTGGAGACGGATGAGTTTCCCCACTGGGGATTAATAAAGTTTTCTTTTGGTGGAAATATATCATACCGATGACATAACTTCATAATACAACTTTAATGTTGCATTGACATTTATAATACTATATCATATATAATATAATACTAGACTGCATCCTGCTCTGGATCTTATTATTATTACATGACAGTGTTTCTAATCAGAGATGGTAGTAATTTAAAGTCACATTTTCTTGTTGTTTGTTCAGTATTACTTTAAAAACACAATTACCCACAATCCTCCAGACCGCCCGGGTTAACCGACCTTAAGAGCAGTACGAAGAGCGTTGACGTTTACCAGAGAGCATTCTGGGATATCGTGTTGTGAACGTTGATGTCAGGAGGCTCGCTGCTCGTTGTCAATAGATCTGTTGTGTGTGTTTTATGCCTTTTGGGGTGTTTGCTCACATTAATGTGTGTTTAACTTTGTGCTGCAGTAGAAACCCCCCCGTGAGCTGAGTGTGATGGTTTAGTCCACGTCACACTTTGACTCTGAGGGAGCAAAGGAGGCGGACCTCATGTTCAACATCAGACCAAAATATACATTTAACATCAGAAACGTTTGATAATAATATGATAAAATATATATATATATATATATATATATATATATATATATATATATATATACACCTCCCTCTCTCTCTCTCTCTCTCTCTCACACACACACACTCAAGGGTCCATTGTTGTAATTTAATGTTCACAATGCAAGATAATATACATTTCACATGAGAAACTTTGGATATTATAAAATATGCTACATACATACTCTCTCGCTCACACACACACGCACACACACACACACACGCGCACACACACACTCGAGGGGCCATTGTTGTAACTTGACATTCACACAATGTACGATAATGTACATTTGACATCAGAAACTTTTGATAATAATATGAAATATGATATATATATATATATATATACTCTCTTCCCTCTCTCTCTCTCCCTCTCTCTCTCTCTCTCAATCTCACTCTCACACTCACTCTTTCTCTCACACACACACACTCTCACTCTCTCCATTGTTGTAGTTCGATGAAGCAGTGGACTGCAGCTTGCCGGTGGCGTCCGCTCTGCCTCTCAGAGTCTTCTGAAAGGAGACGTCCCCCCCCCCCCCCCCCCCCCCCCAGAGGAGCAAGCATGCCAAACAGCCACTCTGAAGGAAGACACGAGCAGCCCACACGTCTCCCCCGGGGGCGTGGCGTCGTCGTGTGTTAGAGACGACTAAAAATAACGCCCGTCATACAAAGATCCTCTCAGGCACCGGGCGCCACGGAGAACCTCTTCAAGTGGAACGGATCTGATGATGCAGACCAGATCAACATCATATTCCTTCACACACACACACACACACACAGAGGGCATACACAGTGTACGGTATTCATTTGAAAAAAGCTGCTTGGTATATATATCAAATATTATCTGATACTCACCAGATGTTAAGTTGTGACTTTATGATGATAATTCTGACAGGAAGAGGAGAACATGTGCAAGAGCATGACGAAGAAGTCTGGTTTTATCTGAGGACATGTGTTCTGATTTTCATAGAGTGTTGCTCTTTTAAAATAAACAACTGTTAGCAGTTATCAAATATCTCTTAAAGTCAAAAGTGCCCTCACTAAACCTGAATAAGACGATTAGCAGCGCACACGTAGTTGTTGGTCCAGCCCGGAGGCCTCAGCCTCTCAACGCGGTGATGATGCAACAGATCAAAGACACCACCCGTCCCCCCCCCCCCGATCCTTTTTTCTCTCAAAGAAAATATTTGCCATGACCCGGGGAAACTTCCCAACGTCCGTGTCGCATCTTTATGATGTGGACTGACGGCGACAACAAAGTACTCGATGGGCGACGCCTCCTGGAGTAAGAAGTTATTGACGATGCCGTTAAAGAGAGAACACAAATATGTTAATATATTTAAAAAAAACAACCAGGCTGGAGCATTGAAGATGTAAGGTATTCTGAAACCGGCACTTCGCAGATGGTGGAAAACAGGCTTCCGGACGCGTTATCGACATAGTATTTTCACAATAAATGTCCCGTCTATCATTGTCTGTATTAAAGTCAGTTTCACAATAAAAGTCCCTTGTTATTGTGAGTCACGTCACAGGCTTCAACCGGCTTCGTCCATCTATAATACTAACACACATTCATTCTTACGCAACATACATTAATTCTTGCCATTTACATTTGCATAGAGTAAACATTACCCCTTCATAATACATTAATAACAATATCAATATTCTCCCTAATATTTCCTATTATAATATCTTTCTATGTGTATTCATTTAAAACATAAGACCTCTGCAGATGTTATCAAAATAAACTATTACAACCTAACAAAGACCAGCTGCTATAATCAAACATTATGGATCAGGAATGATCGGCAGAAAACAACCTCCAAAATGATGATTTGTTCCCTTTTTGTCTTTGTGATCGGGTCAACGCTCCACCGTTATTGACTCAATGCTTGATCTTTTATCTTTTTATAACCGTATTTATACAATACATTAATTTTTAATCCCTTTGTTTCCTCTACAATTGACTTTTGTCTAATGTCTCTTAACTTCTGTAGTAAATAAATAGAATATAACCCACTTATAGAGCTGTGGGCCTCTGTGCCTCCTCATTTATATTCTCACTTTCCGTCTGAATGTAAGACAACTTTTCAGCAACAACAAAAATACCATTTATTATTCATCTTCACTCAACACATGATCAGAAAGATGGCTTACAGAGGACTTCAACGTCGTGAAATGACCTGAATACAACAAGAGAACACATCTGAAGGTGAAGCACATCTATTTATTCATGATGACTGTGAATTTTAAATTAGGGATGATCTCTCTCTCTAAAGTCGTACATTATTTTCTGCAATATTTTTTGGGCGATGACAGCCTCCTGATTAAAATATATGTCACTGATTAAAGAAGTTATTACGGGATTAATCGGTTCAGATAAAAAAAACATTTGAATATAAGAAAATTAAGAAAATAAGTCATAATCTTGAGTGTTTATATGTATATTTTAATACATGTCCGTTATATAGAATATATAAAAACATGAACATGAAAAAGCAAACAGAAAATCAACTTGAAGGGACTCCTTCCACATGTCGGGGGGTTGATGATCCCAAAACATCGACAACGCTCTGACGCAGGGAGGTCGAATTCTCCCTTTGATATTTATGGCGCGATTCCAGGAGTCGTGTCGGAGTCCGCTCCACGGCAAACACGTCCACATGTCAGGAAGAACAAGCCGAGAGTGGAGAACAAGTGTGTCCTCCGGTGCCGCTCTCTCTGCAGCCTCTCTCTCTGCAGCCTCTCTCTCTGCAGCCTCTCTCTCTCTCTTTAGCCTCTCTCTCTGCAGCCTTTCTCTCTCTCTGCAGCCCTCTCTCTCTCTGCAGCCTCTCTCTCTACAGCCTCTCTCTCTCTCTGCAGCCTCTCTCTCTCTGCAGCCTCTCTCTCTCTCTGCAGCCTCTCTCTCTCTTTAGCCTCTCTCTCTCTGCAGCCTCTCTCTCTCTCTCTTTAGCCTCTCTCTCTCTGCAGCCTCTCTCTCTCTCTCTTTAGCCTCTCTGCAGCCTCTCTCTCTCTCTCTCTTTAGCCTCTCTCTCTGCAGCCTCTCCCACCAGAGGCCGCCGCCCACTGGAGGTAGAAACTTCTCGAACTGTAGCTGATGAACCGTGTCCCCGGTGGATTCCTCTCGTTTCTTTCTTTCTCTCTTTTCTATCTATCTTTCTTTTCCGAGTGCCGTTTTTAGAAGTGTGTGGGAGGGACATGGATACCATGGTTCGGCGTGTAAATGTTCTACCAATTGCCTGTGCTACACGGAATAAGAAACGCTGGTTATTTTATTTTGTACTCTAAAATCATTGCCACAAGGCTGAAAAGAAGAAACTTTCCCATGGGGAAGATATCAACCCTTCACTGAGAGAGGGGGGGGGGGGTAACAGCCCTTCACTGAGAGGGGGGTAACAGCCCTTCACTGAGAGGGGGGGTAACAGCCCTTCATTGAGAGGGGGGGGGTAACAGCCCTTCATTGAGAGGGGGGGTAACAGCCCTTCATTGAGAGGGGGGGGTAACAGCACTTCATTGAGAGGGGGGGTAACAGCCCTTCACTGAGAGGGGGGGTAACAGCACTTCATTGAGAGGGGGGGTAACAGCACTTCATTGAGAGGGGGGTAACAGCCCTTCACTGAGAGGGGGGGGGGGTAACAGCCCTTCATTGAGAGGGGGGGGGTAACAGCCCTTCACTGAGAGGGGGGGGGGGTAACAGCCCTTCACTGAGAGCCTTTTGAAGAAAGAACAAAATGAAAAGAAGAAGACATTTCAAACCAGGGATTCAGAAATTGGCCTGGAAGATGGCGTCTGACATCCCAACCTTTTTTTAAATGTCTGTGATGGCCAGACATTGATTCAGATGTAACTTTATTGTCATTGTACAGAGTACAGAGTACAGAGTACAGAGTACACGAGGCACTGGGGCAACAACTTGTAGTTTTACATCTGACCAGAGAGTGCAAAGAAGCAGTTATACCATAAATAAAAATATATTAAAAAAAATGCAGTGCAGATATGGTCACCAGTGGAAATGTACAAATATATGCAAACCAAACAAACAGCCAAAGCTGCAAGTGACTATATTTAGACATTTGCGGTGCGGTGGGATTGGGGGAGGGGGAGGAGAGAGGTTGGCGATGCGTACTCAACGGCAGGGCTTACTAAAAACCTCCCTGGATGGCAGCGGGGGCGAAGAAGGCGAAGAGGGGTTGAAGAGGGCGGGGCTCCCCCCCCCCCTCAGGTGGTGTGAGCCCAGGTGCTGAGGAGGCCTCCCTCACGCCTGTAAACAAGAGGCCACAGCGGGGCGGTGACACGGCGACTGGGCCGGAGATACAGGGCAGGACGCAGCAATAAGCTGCAGGGATAATGTTTATTTATTTATTACTGCACTGTAAAATTTAATAAGTTGACTTTACTTGGAAAAAAGTTTGAAAAACCGATTGCCTGAACATTTCTAAGTTAAGTTCTTGAAGCTGAACAGAATGAGGCAACTCAAGTAACTGCAGTAAACATGAGTAGAGTTCACCTTTCCTGTAAATGACACATACTCACTTTGAAGCCTTTGATGCCTGTGTTTTATTTATTCTTATTTATTTTTAAATGTCCCGTCTTCATGTTTTTAGCGTTGCTTCTGCTCCGAATGAGTCGCCAACTTAATTTCGTTGCATGTTTTTTTACAATAACAATCATTTTCCCTACCTAATTAATATTTTTTAGTTAACTATATTATCTTGAATGCAATCAAACGAGTTGCCTGAACTAATTTCCAGCTTTAAGAACGTAAAATGAGAGAGCTGCTTTACTTCAACATGTTTAGGCTCACGGTTTCATGACTTTTTATCCAAGTAAAGTCAACTTACTACATTTTACAGTGTGGGAAAAGCGAGATTTCAAAGGGTCCGGTGATCCGTCGTTCGCCCCTCGAACCCTCATGACAATCATCGACACGCACTGAAGAAAGAAGCTGACGTCTATTTTAAAGCGCGATGTGTAGCGCTTCTTTAATGTATTCCGTTTTTTTTGGCCTTGACTTCTGATTACTAAAACGTTGAGGCGCTCCGATGGATTTTTCTCCTCTTCTCGAAAGGCTTCAGAAGAGCTTTTAAAGTTGGCCTCCTTCACAGACACAATGCCCTGCCCTTTGTTTCCGTTGCTTATCTCAGCCCCACTCGGCATGCTTTGCAGAAGAAGAAGAAGAAGAAGAAGAAGAAGAAGAAGAAGAAGAAGAAGAAGAAGAAAAGAGGTGCTTAATAATAGCTGGCGCAGCACTCAACGACTTTGATCTTTTCTCGGGGGCCGAGCGGAATCATCAAACGCCGGGCGCCGCTTTGCCGCTTCACCTCTTCCTGTGCGTTGACATGTTGCGAGCCTCTCAGTACGTGACGAACCTCCTCCTCCCGGGGTGAGACGGTGGACGTCACTCTGGATGGGAAATGTATCACAATCTTTAATTCAGTTTATTTTGTGAAGCCCAATATCAAAAAATTATGAATTTGCCTCAGAAGTCTTTAGAATCTGGACACATACGACACCCCTGACCTTTGACCTCACATCGGATCAGGAGGGGGGGGGTGAAGAAACCTTCAGGAGAGCAACAGAGGATGGACATAACAATAGATACCTACCTACCTACCTACCTTCCTAACTACCTACCTTCCAACTACCCAACTACCTACCTTCCTACCTACCTACCTACCTACCTACCTACCTGTCTACCTACCTAACTACTTACTTACCTACCTACCTTCCTTCCTACCTACCTACCTTCCTTCAGGAGATTAACAGAGGAGGATCCCTCTCCAGGATGGACAGAACAATAGATACCTACCTACCTACCTACCTATCTACCTTCCTTCCTACCTACCTTCCTTCCTAACTACCTACCTTCCTACCTTCTTTCCTACCTACCTACCTTCCTTCCTTCAGGAGATTAACAGAGGAGGATCCCTCTCCAGGATTGACAGAATAATAGATACCTACCTTCCTACCTACCTGTGTACCTATCTACCTACCTACCTACTTACCTAACTTCCTACCTATCTACCTTCCTTCCTACCTACCTACCTTCCTACCTTCTTTCCTACCTACCTTCCTTCCTTCAGGAGATTAACAGAGGAAGATCCCTCTCCAGGATGGACAGAACAATAGATGTCATGTGACCAGAGTGAAGCATCACACAGTTACATAACCACATTCAATGAGTATGACTGAGTGCATGAAGAGTTCATCGTAGGCATGGACCCCGATCCACATACTTTTGATTTGAGCTGTATTTTGTCCTCCAAAATGAGAGTCACGCTCCGGTTCCTCCTGGTAACCGACGGAGTCCTGTAGCTTTCAGAATAATCACAGAAATTAGTTCCTAATTCATAAAAAACGCCCCTTTTAAAATGGAAAACCACAGCGTCTCCACATTCCAGATTAAAGCTGGTGAACACGCCGTAGTCACAACGACGACTTCCCCAACTGGACCGTGCGAGCAGCGTCTGAACTCTGCGTGGCGAGTGGCGCTCTTCCTGTCTTTGTCCGTTTCATCTCATCTTTCCAGTGGCGCCGCGTCGGCGTCCGGCAGAATCTGCTGGTTTGTAATCCGTCAGCTTCACGCTGCAGCCGGCGGCGGGTATCGAGCGCCGTGGTTTTATTGGCAGCCGGTCGTTTCTTGCCAAAATCCCCCCAGAGTAAAAAATGACTCAATAAATTGTGATGCTCCGTCTTTTAATTCGCTCGGCGTCATAGCAACCGCATCAAGTGAAGAATCTGTATTTAAGATAATCAAATGCATGTTTTGCATCAGCGATGTGGGAACAAGCAACGTACCGACCGTCTATCACCGTAGTCATTTCTCCTCACCTATATATATATATATATATATATATATATATATATATATATATACTACCGTTCAAAGGTTTGGGGTCACCCACCCAGACAATTTTGTGTTTTCCATGAAAACTCATTTTTATTTATCAAATTAATTGAAAAATGAGTAGAACATCTAATCCAGACATTGACCAGGTTAGTTTTTTGTTTGAAATATTATTTTTGTTCTTCAAAGTAAAATTTTGAAAAAATGCCAGTTTTATAGCTTCTCTCTTACCAACATAACTGTTTTCAGCTGCGCCGACATAAACATGGTTATCAAGGGTTTTCTACCCCTCCGCTAGTCTTCTAAGGCGATAACACAATGTACCATTAGAACATGGAGATGGGCCTCTACACACCTCTGTAGAGACTTCATTAAAAAGCTTATATTTTCATCTTGAATAGTAATTTACTACTTTAACAATGTTTACAGTGTATTTATGACAAATTTCATGTTATCTTCATTTTAAAAACTTTACTTTGAAAAATAAGGACATTTCTATGTGACCCCAAACTTCTGAACGTAGTTTATATACATAAAGAAAATAACCTTAACAATCAAACACTTGAATTGTAAACCATACTTTGGTGTTTAATTTTTACCTCTTTTACTTAAAGCGACACTATGTAACTTTTCCCCTGTAGCGCCCCCTTCAGGTATTTAACGTCTGGCTCTCGAGCCATATATGGCTCTTCTGGCTCGTGACTCACAGCTGATCTCCCAGCTGATCGATGCGCGTTACCGGCAGCCGCAGCGAGCCGTTCAGCCGCGGCATGTCATTCTGTCTGTACGCGTCGCGTAGCGGAGCAAATAAAAAGTCACCTGTTAGCGTGGACTGGCACTATATGACGTTGGTCATCACTGCCAGAAAGCAAGTTGAAGTACTTCCTGTTCCCCAACCGGAAGTACCAGGCCGGTCCCAACATCTTACATTCAGCAGTTTTCTGGACACAGACCCCCGATGGCCGTGGAGGAGGAGACATCAACATATTAAAGGTCATTGTAGCGGCACAGTTTTTTTCAAGCTGTTATTTTAAGGTGGAAAAGTTACATAGTGGGGCTTTAAGATTTAATGAAACATCTTCTTTTTTTCTTCCTTTACAAAATGAACCAAAACACTGGCGACGAGGAAGATCTCAGGTAGAAAATGATGAGAAAAAATATGAAAGAAATAGACTTTAAAATCATCTACAAAATGTACAAAACCTGCAAATAACAAGTTATTCACTGGCGGGTTACAACCTATGCGAGCCGAGTGATCCCACAGCGGTGTGTGTAGTAGACGTCGTCACGCGTGGCGTGTATGACTCTACGCACGCTCCCGTCGGCCAGCGCCGCCTCGTATCGCTGCCGACGGCGTGAGTCACGCGTCGGAGACGAGACGGGGAGGACATCGATTCGGGGAACGATGAGTAAGGCGATGATCAGGGCTCGGCGTATCGCTTCACGCCCTCCTGGAGCGGCGGGGGTGTGGAGCGTGGTCTCACACCACTTCCCTGAGCACGGACCCCTGAACGCACCGCCGAGACGCCGAGGCGCTTCAGACGTCTCCGTCTGGGACCGCCGGCCCGGTGCTACGAGGGTCTTAAAGGGAGCCTGGTGCTCGAGGAGGACGTCCCGGAGGCAGGCATGCATAATAAACACAGGGTTACTACGGTGATGGAAAAGCTGGAAACGTCATGGAATTTTATAATTGGTAATTTACAGGCCTGGAAAAGTCATGGAAAAAACTTAAATCATAAAAGTGTTGGAAAAGTCATGGAACTGTGTTATAATCACGCTGAGTTTGAAATAATTAATATATTTTTTTATAAACCGAGATTTCAGTTTGGTCATGGACATTTGGTTTAAAGTCATGGAATAGTCAAATCGGTCAAAATGGGTGAGAACCATGTAAACAGGATTTTTTTTTTTTTAAACAAACAGGATCGCAGCTGTTTCACACTTTTCCGGATTTCAAAATAAGAGCTTCTTCCGCCTGAAAACGGATATTTTTACGATCTCTTCAGAAAAACCCTGAATCAAAAAATGTCTTTCATACCCGAGTCATCCTATTTTTAGGATAACTATAAAATATAATCAATATTACAGTTACAAATATAATACAGTGACCATAATATCTTCCTCAATACATTCTTCTTAATATACATTATTAATTATCTTATCTTTCGTATCCATTCCAAACGTAGGCTCTCATCAGAGACTCGTCCTCAACGGCCTCAGACGGTGGCATCTGTAGGAGGTTGCAGAATAAGTTGGAAGTAGATTTCACTGGATGTAGTGCAGCTTAAATGGGCACGGAGGAGAGAGAGGGGGGGGGGGGGTGGATTTAGCCCCGAGAAGCTTAATCCAAATGTATTAAATATAAATATATCACATCTCTCCGACTCTGTGACATCATCACTTTGCCTTCCGCTGAAACTGCGTTGCATCAGGTTGATGAAGGACAGGCCAGGTTGGGATCACACACACACACACACATACACAAGCACACACACACACACAAGCACACACACACACATAAGCACACACACACACACAGTGCTATAATTGCTCTCTGCAGTCGAACGTATTGGCAGGCATCTTGGTCCGTGGATCAAGGTACAAGAAACAATGAGAGATCACAGCAAATGCAGAATATGGGAACACATGCTAAGAGTGCGTGTGTGAGTGTGTGTGTGTGTGTGTGTGTGTGTGTGTGTGTGCCTCTTTCATTCGCTGTCCGTCACGTCATTCCAGCATCAGCCCCCCCCCGTACCGAGACCGGGGACTTGAAAGTAGCCGCTCGGTGGACGAGCGACCCAGAATAATGCATACAGAGCAGCCCCGCAATCAACGTGAACCTCCCCCGCTCTCGATGAACACGTGCAGAGGAATGTGTCCTCCTCCTCCTCCTCGTCTTCCTCCTCCTCCTCCTCCTCCGTCAACATACTGTTTTCTTTTTCACATTTTTCAGCTCAATGCATTTACTCACTGAAAAAAAAAATCTTCTGTTTGCGTGCCCCCCCCCCCCACCCACCCACCACCACTCCTTCAGCGCCCCGTACAATCACCGCGCTTTGTGCTGATGACAATGTGAGGCGGGGACAGTACTCGCTCACAATCAGGAGATGTCACAATTTCCACGAGAGGGATTTCCTGCCATCTTGTCGAGGCTTAACTATATATATATAAATAATATATATATATATATGTGTGTGTGTGTATATATATATATATATATAAATATAAACATATAAATAATATATATGTGTGTATATATATATATATAAATTATATATATGTGTATGTATGTATATATATATATAAATAATCTATATATGTTTATATATGTGTATATATATATACACATATATATTATTTATATATTTTTATATATATATATTTAAGTAATATATATATATGTGTATGTATGTATATATATATATATATATATATATATGTTTATATATGTGTATATATATACACATATATATTATTTATATATTTATATATATATATATATATATATATACCGAAGTTTAGTAATACCGACGTGATGGAGCATGTGCTCGTGAACTGGGACACCAGACACACATTCCCACCAGAAAGCAATCTGGTGTGTTCGCGCTGTGAATGCTGCACTTTTTATCAGCCCATCTGTGCAGTCGACTTCCAAATGAAACTTTCATTATGTGGGACGTCAAAGAATATTAGAGAGTCGCTTTTATGTGATAAAAGCCCACGCCTTTTGAAATGATTACGTCTGCTCCGATGTGTCTGCGACGTGAGCCGCTCTCTCTGCGTTTATATTTGTGCTGCATGTCAACGCTGGACGTGTGAGTAGAGACGGGACTTTACGTAGACGAGTCAACGCAAGTGAACATGTTCCTGAACGCACCATTGTGCTTTCTGCTTTCTCCCCGGAGTCCTTCTGACTTCACGTCTCATGGGGTCATGTGACCCTATGAGACGGCATAGATCCCATCTGCTGATGGACCTTCGATGGTTGGATCGTGAGTTCCTGTCGCCAGCTGTGCCACTGCCCTGCTGGGACTCCGCCCACTCCTCCACTTGGGAGGTCTCCAAACTCTCCATCGTGGAATATGCCTAAATATGAACTATTGATAAACTCTGTCAGATTCCTTGAATGTATTTTAACTCTAAATATGTCCTTCTGTACACATTACATCTATTGTTCTGTCCATCCTGGAGAGGATCCTCCTCTGTTCTCTCCTGAAGGTTTCTTCCCTTTTTTTCCCCCTGAAGGGTTATTTGGGAGTTTTTCCTGGTCCGATGTGAGGTTTTGGGTCAGGGATGTCTATATGTACAGATTGTAAAGCACTCTGAGATAAATTTGTAATTTGTAATTTGTGAAACTGGGCTATACAAATAAACTGAATTGAATTGAATTGAATTGTGAATGCTGCCTGAAACCGGCTTATTTAAAATGAATTCAACATAGAATAAGAATAATTGAAATAATTGCTACCCGCGGATAAGTCGCTTAAAGTCATGTATGACAATTCTGCGTCATTGTCGTTGTTAAAAAGAATAGAGTCAGAGTTCAGTGTTGTATTTTTTGTAATATTGATCATAGACTCTGTAGTTGAAGTGGATGTAGTCAACGTGACATCACTCACAGGTTTGTGGACTACGATCTGGAAGCCATGCTTCTAGCAATTAGGGAACCAGATGTGACCAAAAAGGGGTGGAGCTAAATACAAACTGAATGAGACTGAAAAGTTAACCGATTAACTCGTCGTGAAAGTTGTAATCTGAAAAAAACACGTACAACCCCCAGACCAGACGGCGAGTTATCGACCTGTCAATCACAAAGTAACCCCGCCCTAAAGCACAGCCTGATATTTTAACCAAAGCAGACCATAACTATAGTAAGTTATCATGTAGGAGTGACATTTTTTTTTGCATTTCTCATAGATTTCTGTACATTTAGACCTCGGCAACAAGAGGAGTCGCCACCTGCTGGCTATCAGAAGTACTGCAAGTTTAAAGCACCAATCAGAGCCGGACTTTGTGCTTCAGTCTCATACAATCTATTAATACTTTAATACTTGAATTACACAATTATTACAGTCAATACATCACACATGTAGTATTATTCACATAGGTGATTGAATGCGTGGTTATGTTGATAGATGTGGGGCCTGAGTGTGACATCCTTCTCCCCATAGGCCCGTTTCACAGCAGCCACGATGACATCATGTCATCCTGGAGACACACTGGTGTCGTTTACTCAATACTCGATGGTCCCATTCTCTTTAGCGCGTCGCAGACATTCCTGTGAGCCGGCACGCACAACCCCGAGCCGTGCGTGATGTTATTAATTACACCTTTGTTTAGCCCGTAATGACACGTGTCGAAACGGCCGCTGTGAAAACGGTCTATTAAGAGTTAATACATTCATAAATATATACATTACTCAAAGAAACAGAGTTGACGTGGACTCGGCACCCGAAACATCTGAGTGACGACGCCGCCGCCTGGTTTGTCGAGAGTTGTGTTAAGTGGGTCGTTTAAGCGAGATGCTAATGAATCACCTCAATCTGTATTTGTGTTCATTAATTGACTTGTTGAAACACAAAAGCAAGTCATTAACCATTCAGGATCACTCAGCCGCCATAACAATAATTAGGATGTTGAAGAACAGAAATGGGTGGACATACCTGGGACAGATGGGGACGCTCCCACTCCACACACACACGTATACACCAGATAGAAACACACAGCTTTAACATTTGTTGCCATATTCTTGATTTTTTTTAATGAAAGGCTACGACATTCGGCGTCTCGGAACTCAAGATGATTGGTTCAGCTGTAAAAACTGATTTTATATCACTGCTTAGCAAGTGATATAAAGACGGGAAGAATGCGGAAGGTTAAGTTTTGATCGCCGTGTATTTCTTTCTTTCTTTATTTATTTGTATGCGTGTTATTCGCATAAGTAAAAGTAAGTATTAAAGTATAAGTATTAAACCGAATCGCATGAAATTTGGTGGGATGATTGGTTATTATCCGGGGACCGTGATTAGATTTTTGGATCGATTGGGTCAAAGGTCGAGGTCATGAAAAAGTCGACATCTTCTTTTTACCATAGCACGGTCAATTTTTATACAATTGGCATGCAACTAATGCCAAAATGTGGCTGCAATTTAATAACAATACATAACCACAAAGAAAGAGGAAAATATTGAATATTAATATTTTTTGTTAAAATAATCAACAACAAAAAAATGTAATCCGTAAACTACTGCCTAATAGTCTTATTATTGCCTAATAGTCTTATTATTGCCTAATAGTCTTAATATTGCCATTTCTATGACAATTGCTCATCTTCTGTAAGCCTAAACAAGTATGTTTATTATTTTTGATTTATATTTGTTATTTTACAAGTTTTAAAAAGTGCCGCCAATTTATTTTGAAATGCCCCTGGATTTCAGTCAGTGGGGAAAAAACATTCAAACATTCAAAGTCTGTTAGATACTAAAGGTCAAGGTCATGAAAAGGTCAACATCTTCTTTTTACCATAGCGGTTCATTTTTATCCAATTGGCATGCAACCAATGCCAAAATGTTCACGTGACATCAAGCTCCCCACACTCTCACGCCAAGTACCAAAGAAGTGGCGGCGGCGAAGGTATGCGAAGGTAATGTTTTGATCGCCGCTTATTGTATGTGTGTGTGCGTGTTATTCGCGTAAGTCAAAATGTATTGAACCAAATCACATGCAATTTGATGGGATGATTGTTTATTATCCGGGAACCATTTGATTAGATTTTGGGATTGATCGGGTCAAAGGTCAAGGTCATGAAAAGGTCAAACTATTCTTGAATCGCATAACATTTGGTGGTCAAGGTCATGAAAAGGTCAAATCTTCTTTTTACTATAGCACGGTCCATTATTTATCCAATTGGCATGCAACTAATGACAAAATGTTCATAATTCAATGCTCAATCTTGTGATATGCAAAGATATGCGCTCTACCGAGTGCCCGTTCTAGTTATTTTTGTAATCATCAAACCTCCTCTCTCTGTTTCAAGACGCCGCGTCGGGAACGCGTTGGATCACTGCAACGTTACGCCACTTCAGTGGCTCTTAAATATCTCTTATTGTGGTACTTTTGTAGTTTGACTATGTCGAGGAAATGTTACTTTCTGTATTCTTGTTGTTCTTAGTTTGTACTCTAGGTTGAAATGCACTTATTGTAGGTCGCTTTGGATAAAAGTGTCTGCTAAATGACGTGTAATGTAATGTAATGTATTCAATTACAAGCTCTCTCCCATTAGAAGAACAACTCTCCTTCTCCGTGTCAACGACGGCGATCTGCGTCTTTCATTCCGCTGTCGGCGTTTTATTCATGAGTCATGCCCATTTCACACTACATCGGGTTTTTCTTCACTCGTCGAGATCCGAGGCAAATCGTCATTGGAGCAAAGTTGTTGTTGCACCGAGGGCGTTGGATGTTAGGCATGAATAAACATAACACCGAGGCTCAAAATGGCCTCCTAATGTCATTCATGCTTCACACTCAATCAGCATCCGCTGCTTCCTGCCTCCTAAACCAACAATTAGTCAGATCCGACCAGCAGAGGATTGAGGCAGCGCCGGAAACACACAAGGTCAAAGGGCAAAACCGATCCAAAGAAATATAAGTGTGCCTCAGATATCACGAGGAGAGGTAAACAACGCGCCCATCATTACCTCTAATAACTCTGATAATTTAATAGCTTTTGTTTTTGTTCTTTATTGTGTGTGTCCTATCTGTGTTGCCTCTACTAGGTAGGTACTCATACAATAAATCAATAAATATAATTTAGAATTATAAAAAATAGAATAAATTAGTTATAATTGTTAATATTTGGTAAAATAATTCAATAACAATAAATAACCACAAAGAAATAAGAACAATATTGAATATGATTGCTCACATTGTATGAAAGCTTGGCACTTAAAGGGTATTGTATTTTCACCTGCACCCTATTTCCCCCATGTTTTCATGTTTTAAAGCCCCATTATGTAGTTGTTCCCTTGTAGCGCCCCCTTCAGGTATTTAACGTGTACTTCAGTGTCGTAAATACCCAGTTACGATAGATCGGGTGTCGTGAACCTCTGGCTCTGAGCCATATATGGCTCTTCCGGTGACGCATATGGCTCTTTTGAGTTTGAGGTTAACAAAAAATAATCTCCTTGGCCCCCCTGTAACTTTCTCTCTCCTCCAGATGACAGCAGCAGTAATGTCAGGTCCCTTTCTTAAAGACGTCTTTGTTCTTTTGTTAAACTAAAGGTCTGTTATTGGTCGTCTCCACAGCAGCATGTCTCTCTGTCTCTACGTCGCGTAGCGGAGACAATAAAAAGTCCCCTGTGAGGTGGACTGGACTATGTGACGCTGGTCATCATGACAGAAAGCAGGTCCAAGGACCGGGCGCTACAACATGGTACATAGTCGGGCAAATCAACATATTAAAAGTCATTGGAGCGGCACCATTTTTTTCAAGCTGTTATTTTAAGGTACAATTGTGTATAGTGTTGCTTTAAGTGACAGATGGGGAAAACTGTTCTTTAAAATTGGTCCAGTATTGAGGAATAATATAACGGCTAACCGTTAAATGATCAGCGTCGATGTAGCCCGTCGAGCTCTAGCGGTGCTTGTTTCTGCCTCGGCCAATCAGCTCGTCGGTACGAGAGTCGGACGACATTCCCACGAGGACCCTCTCGCTCGAGCCGGGGTGTTTGCTATTGAGCTCAACGAGAAGTCATGTTGTGAAATCTGAAAATCTGCATAGGCGTAGTCCAGTAAGTCGGCTGCAGGCGGCCGACGTAACCCACCCACACGGCCGACATCGTCCTCACATTCAGCCGTGACATTCAAAGAATGTTGGATACCGCTAAGCCGAGCTTTCTGTGCTCCCACTCAACTAACGGCCCGGAAGGTTCCCACACGTTCCCGTGATGTCAGACACTCGTAACGATGCCTGTGGGAGGCCAAGAGAACACTTGAGGTTAGACGTCCCCCATCGGGTTACACTGCAGGTGGACAATAGAGAGGTCCTATCTGGGTTGTAGGTACTAGGTACACATACATACCTTTAATGTATCACTAAATATAATTAAATTAAAATAAATATAATTTAGAATTATGAAAAAAACGAAGAAATTATTTATATATTATATATTTGTTAAAACAATTTAATAACGATAAATAACCACAAAGAAATAAGAATAATATTGAATATTTTTGTTCAAATAATCTATGAAAACATTTTGAATCTGTTGACTACTGCCTAGTAGTCTTATTATTGCCTTACAGTCTTATTATTGCCTAATAGTCTTATTATTGCCTAATAGTCTTATTATTGCCTAATAGTCTTATTACTGCCATTTCTATGACAATTGCTCATCTACTGTAAGCCTAAATAAGGATATTTATTATTAGCTTTGCATTTTATTTGTATGCGTGTTACTCGCATAACTCAAAAAGTATTAAACCGAATCTCATGAAATTTGGTGGGATGATTGGTTATTATCCAGGGACCATTTGATATCGATTTTGTCAAAGGTCAAGGTCATTAAAAGGTCAACGTCTTCTTTTTACCATAGCACAGTGAATTTCTATGCATGCAACTAATGCAACATGTTCATAATCCAATGCCCAACCTTGTGATATGCGAAGGTATGCGCTCTACCGCGTGCCCGCTCTAGTTTTTGATTATATTTGAGTCTTCTCCAGGGTGTTGATTGCTGAGGTGCCAGGATCTCAGTCTGAGGTCACACATCAAGTTATCACCCATATTTTTAACCGTCTTAATAACCGACCTTGTCACCGCTCGTCAGTCGGCGTGAATTATTCATCGGTCGGTGGTTTGCTGGTCCAACAGAAAAGCTACGAGAACAACGCGGTTCAGAATCCCTCCTCACCGGCGTGAGTGTGTTGTCTCGAGTCCTATTGTTCTCCCGTTAGCATGCTGTATTACGCCCGCGTTTAAATAATTTAGTGTCAAAGATAGACGAGGGCTTACATCAACGTGTTTTAACGTGTCATAGATGTCAAGGCGTGTTTAGAAACCCCTCATTTAGCCATCAAACTCATCATCATGAAAGGAAAAGCCACTGGGGAGGACAGCCGGCTCTCGTTCTTTATTTCAATAATCAAGTCAGACTTCATTACGAGTTTCACGTAATTTGTTTGAATGAATTTACAGTGCATCCGGAAAGTATTCACAGCGCTTCATTTTTTCCACATTTTGTTATGTTACAGCCTTATTCCAAAATGGATAAAATTAATTATTTTCCTCAACATTCTGCACACAACAACGCATAATGACAAAGTGAAGACTGATTTTAGCAAATTATTGCACATTTATTAAAAATAAAGAACGGAAACATAACTTACATACTTTCCGGATGCACTGTATGTTTAGACTCGAGTCTTAAATACATATAGCCGTATCTTTTAATCCATCTAATCCAACAACAACAACAACAACAACAAGCTAAATTTACTGACAGGATAACGGGAGATGCAAAGTGGGCAGACGTGTTGAATTTCTCATCACAGTCGAAATCCGGTGATATTTTTAAAATCTATAACGGAGGAGTTACGGTACATCAAATCACTCGGCGTGAAATCACTGCCATCCCCACCGAGAGCGTTCACGTTCCAACACTACGATGTAGCTTTTGCGTGCGTAGAAGAAGAATCTCGTGCGGCTCGTCGTGCGATCGTAACGCCCGCCCCCCCCGTTCGTCTCGCCGGGCGCTAGCTGGAGCGAGAGAACATGACTCGGGTGATTATACGAGACCGCGGCACATCTCTGTGTCGCCTCTGACAGTCGATGAACCCGTTCACACTCTCCCATCCATCATCGCCTCGGTGACGCTTACAAAATGAGTCGGCCGCCGCCGCCGTGTGGGCTTAAATTGGCCAAGGACGGCGAGAGATGAGAGATAGCCCGTAATGAGGTTCCTCTCCCGGGGATCGATGCGGCGCTTTGTTCCGGGGCTGCCGAAGGTTGTCTGTGAAGAATCCGTCAGCTGAGGGGTCCCGGTGTGAGCGGCCCGCCGTCCATCAGCTCGCCGCCGGTTGATAACCCAAAGGGAGGTTTATGAGAAAGTAAAACATGTGGTGATATTCAAGAAAACATTTAAAGACATGACTCTGGAGAAGAACAGACGTAACAGTATTGATGACGCATCATAAGTAACGGGTAATGGGGACACGTCTTTTGTTTTGTTTAATGTTTTATGTAAATATGTATGTGTGTGTATTTATGTATGTGTGTGTGTATATGTATACACTACCGTTCAAAAGTTTGGGGTCACCCAACGAGACAATTTCGTGTTTCCCATGAAAACTCACTTTTATTTATCCAATGAATTGCAAAATGAATAGAAAATATAGTAAATACATTGACAAGGTATTTTAAATATGAATTGTGTTCTTCAGACTTCAAGCTCAAAAGGAAGGCTGGTTGAAAAAGCTTCTCTGACCGACATAACTGTTTTCAGCTGTGCTAACATAACAAAAGGGTTTCCTAAAATTCTACCCCTCTGCTAGTCTTCTAAGGCAATAACACAATGTGTCATTAGAACACTGGAGATGGGCCTCTATACAACCGTGTAGATATTTAATTTTAATAAAACTGATGTTTCAACCTAGAATAGTCATTTACCACGTTATAAATGTATAGAGTGCATTTCTTAATAATTTAATGTTATCTTCATTCAAAAAACATGCTTTTCTTTGAAAAATAAAGACATTTCTAAGTGACCACAAACTTTTGAACGGTAGTGTATGTGTTTGAGTCATGTTTCCATTTAGAATTATTATAAAGCTCTTCGTAATTAAATACCGGGGTGGGGGGGGGGGGGGGGGGTACTGGTGACAGCCACTAACCTGTCCCAATTGAGTTGCATGTGGTTTTGTCATGGAGCGGCTTTGCAAGTGAAAGGTTTCTGCTCCGTTCTGGTGATGCTCTACTTCTGACCGCAGAGAGCGACGGGTGCAAACGCATCCTCTTTCACGCGTCGTACAACATTTACTTTGCGCCCCGACCTTTTGGACTGCGACTAATTATTATCAAACTTAATTGAGTCGGACTTGAGGTTGTGGAGTAAAACTTTGCCAGGAGGGCAAATGGAGGCTGAATACTGATGTGAATCTTTACTACTGACCATTAGCTGGAGGCGGGGCACCCAGGGGCATTTAAAAAGGAATTCAAACTTGTGAAATAACATTTAATCTTTGTTCAAAAATAATAAATATACTTATTTAGGCTTACTAAAGCAATTGTTATTAAAAATAGGCAATAATAATTATTAGCTAATAGTCTACAGATTCAAAGTGTTTTCTGAGATTTGTTTGAAGGAAATCATTTTCAATTTCATTCTTATTTCTTTGTCGTTTCTTATTAATACATTTTTTAAATAACTATTAACAATAATAACTTGTTTCTTTGTACTTTTATAATGAAAAATTATATTTATAGATTTTTTCAAAAAACAAACAAAACATATATCAGACAATCATATTCAGTATTATTCTTATTTTTTAAATTGTTTTAACAAATATTAACAATTATAAAAAAATATATATAATTTTTTAATAATTCTAAATTTTATTTATTGATTTTTTCAACAAAATAAACAGAATATATATCAGACAATCATATTCAGTATTATTCTTATTTCTTTGTGGTTATTTATTGTTTTAAATTGTTTAAACTAATATTAACAATTATAAATCATTTCTTAGTTTTTTTATAAATCTAAATTATATTTATAGATTTTTTTTAAAAAACAAACAGAACATATATCAGACAATCATATGCAGTATTATTCTCATTTTTTTGTGGTTATTTATTGTTATTAAATTGTTTTAACAAATATTAACAACTATAACTAATTTGATTTTTTTAATGTGTACCTACCTAGTCCAGGCAACACAGATAGGACACACACAACAAGAACAAAAACAAAACGCTATCAAACCATCATAACTATCAGAGGGCATTCTGGGGGCTTTTGTTGCCTCTCCTGTGACATCAGGGGCAGCATTATATTTCTTGGGGGCCGATCCCCCTTCGCCCCGGTGTGTTATGATGTCTGATTATGATGGAGAGACCGCGGAGCGTACCCTGAATCTAACCGCCTCGTTTCCCTTCCTCCCTTCTCCGCAGTCCGTCTGCTTTGAGGCCCGGCGGCGGCGGCGTGGGCCACCGGCTGTGGATCCTGCTGGCCGTGACCCACCTCACCCTGGACCTCTCCGCGTGCGGCGCCCTGGGTCAGGGCGCGGGGGTCAAGCTGGCGCCCGAGTCGGCGCCTCGATCCCGCCCTCGCTGGCAGCCGCTGTGGGACGCGCCCACCAAGCTCCACTGGCGGACGGCGGCCCGCTGGCCCGCCGGCTCCTCAACGCCATCCCCCCGCCGCAGGACCACCGGGCGGGGGGGGTCAAGGGTCAAAAGCATCGGACGCCCACGCGCAAAGGACAAGCGGCGTGTAAGGAGTGCCGCTTGAGATACTTTCAGACGGAGGCGAGCGACCCTCTGGCGGCGGCGGCGGCGGCGGCGCTGTCCGGCGGCAGCGGGGGGGACGCGGTGCGGCGGCTTCTCAGAGCGCGGCGGCAGCTGAAGTGGGACAACGACAAGCCTCAGGAGGGCCGCACCACCACGGTGGCCGGATTTATCGACTGGGGCCCCACGGGGACGGACAGCGCGGACGACGGCGGCAAACAGGAGTCCAACGCCACGCTGGTCGCCAAGGCGGCAACGGCGGCGGCGGCGGCGGCGGCGGCAGCCTCCACCCCGGGCGCCACGGCCTCCCAGAGGACGTTCACCGCGGTGACCACGCCGGAGTCCGGGAGGCTCAGCACCACCAAGGCCGCCGCCGGCTTCGGGGACACCGTCAAACCACCAAAGCCATACGGGGACACGCCAGGTAAGACGACAGACAAGCGGATCGTCCGTTGTCACGGTTACCGTCAGACGTCCTTTGAGCTGCCGTCGTTCAACGTCTCTTACCAGACTCGCCCCGCGTCTCCGATCCTGTGAGCGTGATGCTTTACTCCTGTTCTGCAGGTTTGTCATTTTAACAAAACAATAGCCGACTTCCCCTTTTAACGAGAGACAATTTACTAATTCATTACTGAAACCTGCCCGGCAACAGGGCTGCAGCAACGGATGGATAACATCGATACGTTCGCTGTGGAGATAAGCCCCGCCCCCTCACCGATCGCGAATGACAAGATCAAAGCACAAATAGTCGAGTGAGTAAAGTGTTGCATAAAGGGTTGAAAATGTATGTTTTTTTTTATCCGATTAATCTATTAAATAAAATGGTCAACAGACGAATCGATGATTAAAATAATCTCGAGTCTCAGCCTTACGGCATCGAGCTGAGCACCTTTAGGCATTTAGAGGCGTCTCAAGTGGATTTCATAAAGATGAAATAGGCTTCTGCTCTGCAAAGTTCGTATGACTTCATTTGTTGACGCGATGAGGTATTTTAAGGATTCGCCGACACTTCAACGACGTGTGTGTGTGTGTGTGTGTGTGTGTGTGTGTGGGCCGTCCCACCCAGACGTATCAGATGGAGCCTTTCCTTCAGCCCGGGAGGAGCAGGCCTCTTCAGATGGACTCACAGCCATAACGCATAAGTCGTGTTTAACAACTTGTGAAGCTAATTGAGCCTTTCCCATTGCGTTAATATAGATGTCATAAAATTAGGCGGCTAACGGTGAGGATGATCAAAAGTGCTTGGCCACCTCTTACTCAATTACAATGAAACATTTATAAAGCAGAGCGGCACCGGGACACGTAGTCGTGTGGTTGAAGAGACGATCCTGTCGCTGCTTTCCTGCATCCAGAGTCACGGCCGTGAGGTCTCTGTTGGTTTAAAATAACTCACAACAAGTGTTTTCCTTATTAAAGAGACTTTGGGATTCAAATGTCTCATTAAACTCAACTCCTTCAAACTCGACAGTTTCTAAATAAAACTCCCCAAACCACCTCCTCCGTTCCTCCGTTCCTCTTTCCTCTGATCCAACAATCACCAAATGAAATCAATAAAATAATAATAATAATAATAATAATAAGAAATGTGTTGGCTCAACACTCTGTGTTCACAGGCTCTCTCTCTCTCGTTCTCTCTGACTCTGTATCTCTCTCTCTCTGCATCTCTCTCTCTCTGTATCTCTCAATTGCTGTATCTCTCTCTGTGTATCTCTCTGTATCTCTCTCTCTCTGTATCTCTCTCTCTGTATTTCTCTATCCCTCTCTATTTCTCTCTCTCTCTATATATATATATGTATCTCTCTCTCTCTCTCTGTATTGCTCTCTGTATCTCTCAGTATTTCTCTATCTCTCTCTCTGTATTTCTCTATCCCTCTCTATTTATCTCTCTCTCTCTCTCTCTATATATATATATATATATATATATATATATATATATATATATATATATATATCTGTATCTCTCTCTCTCTTTATTCCTCCGTATCTTTCTCTCTCTGCATCTTTTTTTCTTTCTCTGTATATGTCTCTCTCTCTCTCTCTCTCTCTCTCACTCACATCAGATTGATCTCAAATGTGTAAACGATGAAGCGTAGCTCGTATCAAAAAGGAGGAACACTCAAATCCTTTAACATATTGAGGAATGATCCTCAAAGTACGTACGTACAGCAGGTGATCTCTCCTGTACGTTGTGAGCGAGCGGCGTGGCGTGGAGCGGCGCCGTCTGTCTCCCTCTGATTGGGAGCTGAGTTCGAGGCCGCCGAGTGATTCAAGACGACGGCTTCACATTCCATCCTGGAGGAAGTTTAGATTCTGAGACTGGATCCACGTTATCGAAGGGACGCTCTCCTCTCCTCTCCTCTCCTCTCCTCTCCTCTCCTCTCCTCTCCTCTCCTCTCCTCCTCTCCTCCTCTCTCCTCTCCTCTCCTCTTCTCTCCTCTCCTCTTCTCTCCTCTTCTCTTTTCCTCTCCTCTCCTCTCCTCTCCTCTCCTCTCCTCTCCTCTCCTCTCCTCTTCTCTTCTCTCCTCTCCTCTTCTATCCTCTCCTTTTCTATCCTCTTCTCTTATTTTCTCTCCTCTCCTCTTTTCTCCTCTTCTCTCCTCTCCTCTTCTCTTCTCTTCTCTTTTTTCCTCTCCTCTTCTCTCCTCTCCTCTTCTCTCCTCTCCTCTCCTATCCTCTCGTCTCCTCTCCTCTTCTCTCCTCTTCTCTTCTCTCCTCTTCTCTCCTCTCCTCTCCTCTCCTCTCCTCTCCTCCTCTCCTCTCCTCTTGTCTCGTCTCCTCTCCTCTCCTCTCCTCTCCTCTTCTCTCCTCTCCTCTTCTCTCTGAAGAAAGCGTCCTTTAGCCGTCACGACACATTAACCCGCGTCAGCCTCGCGTCGCCCCGAGGCGAGACGTAATAACAATCGCCACGGCAACGGGCTTCACTCCCTCTCCTCTTCTCATCTGTTCCCACATCGTCTTTGAGGATTTAGTTCATGAAGACATTTGCGATACATTTTAACACTGATAATGCAAACGTGGAGAGGAGAAACACACAAGGGGATCATCAGAACTCACTCAACTCAACCAGATGTCCGCTCTGTGTCTTGTCTTTATTACTGCACGTGTTCAGTTATATCAAGAAATACTTTATGACATCATTTAAGCAAAAGTGCTTTTGCAAACTGTGGAAAAAGGACACACACACACACACATATTACAGTACATGTTGATGACCGTTTCGTTACAGCGGTTGTTATTTTTGGCCATCACTTCGAACTGTTACGCAATCGCCGTATTCAACCAGTGTAATAATAACCGGTGGCCCTGAACGCCTCTCGGTTGCATTTGGTCTCTTGGCTTGTGAAATATCAAAGAGCAAGGGACACGTTATTCTTGACCTAAAGAGATCCTGGTGGCGTGTGTGTGTGTGTGTGTGTGTGTGTGGGGGGGGGGAGGTATGGCGATGTAAACAAAGCACTGAGAAGTCTGGATAACCCCCCACACACACACACACACATACAGGAGGAAGACCGACTTCATCCTCTGCTCGTTTCGACATTCCTCCAGTTCCTCTTCATGGTGGTGATCTTAAATGATGCTGCTCCAGGGCTCTGAACATCGTATACAGAAACCCTTTACGTCTTGAAATCTGACTTTTGAGAGTCACACTGTTGCACACGCACACACATTTCACGACATTTCAATGCAAGCGTTCGATTCACGCCCGTAACTCCTCGCCACTGGATTATTAAACGCAGTAATCAGAGAACCGAGTGTTCTCGCTCTCTTGTTCTCTGTGTCATCCGGCGACTCAGAGAACCCGCGGGAGAACCTGACGTCAATACGGATAACATGAATGACAACATGGAGCCCATCCTCTTTATTTACGTCGCTTTTCGTAGCTAATACATTAACTGGATATAACTTATTTATGTTTCCTTAGAGAACCGAATTCAAATGTTTTTGGAAAGAATAATGCACGTAATTAATTTCAGATTAAGTCCGGCTCGCGGGAACGTTCACCCGGCGGTAAACGGTCCGCGGGAACTAATCCACTCCGAGTCACGAAGACCGGAGGCAGCGGCGCATCAGATCGTGTGTGTGTGTGTGTGTGTGTGTGTGTGTGTGTGGGAGGATGTGCACGTCACATGGATGCGAGGTTGTTTGTGGGAGGAGCTAGAGAGCGCAGGAGGACAGGGTCCGTACGTTCATGGAAAACCTGGAAAAAGTCATGGAATTTTAAAATGGTCATTCTCCAAGTCATGAAAAAAACTTAAATCATAAAAGTTTTGGAAGAGTCATGGAAATTTGTTATAATCACATGTTCATTCACGCCGAGTTTGAAATAATTAATGTTTTTTAAAGAAAGACGCTCAAAATATAAGCCGGCGTACGCTCTCAATACCAATTTTCCGCGCTGCAAGTGAACGCACCGTAACTGAAAACACATGCATGTTTATTCTTTTAATCTAAACTACTGTCTCTCGTTCATTTGAGTCATTTAAGGTTATTTACTGGATGCTTTGGATCTTTATTGTTGGTTTAAAAAGAGATTTTCTCACTTTTTCATGTCTACACAGAGATTTCACAAAATGTTTGGTCATGTAAATTCTGCTGGACAACAGAAGAGACAACGCTCTGTGCACGACAAGACTCAAGACTTTCACGGGGCTTGTAATCAGTGAACATGTGTGTGTGTGTGTGTGAGAGATAGCGAGAGAGAGAGAGACAGAGACAGAGAGAGGGAGAGAAAGAGAGTGTGTGTGCATGAGAGTGAGTGTGTGTGTGGGAGAGAGAGAGAGCGTGTGTGAGAGAGAAAGTGTTTGTGAGAGACGAAGATAGAGCGTGTGCGAGAGATTAAGAGTGTGTGCGCATGAGAGAGTGTGTGTGTGACAGTGAGTGTGTGTAAGAATGAGAGAGAGCATGTGTGATAAGGAGAAAGTTAGAGAGAGAGAGAGCGTGTGTGTGAGAGAAAGTGTTTGTGAGAGACGAAGATAGAGCGTGTGCGAGAGATTAAGAGTGTGTGCGCATGAGAGAGTGTGTGTAAGAATGAGAGAGAGCATGTGTGATAAGGAGAGAGAGAGAGAGAGAGGGTGTGTGTGTGTGAGAGGGAGAGAGTGTGTGCGAGAGAGTGAGCTTGTGTGTGTGGGTCTGTGTGTGTGAGTGAGCGTGTGTTTGTGTGTGCGTGTGTGTGTGTATGTGTGCGTGCGTGTGAGTGTGAGACTTGGCGTGTGTGTGTGTGTGTGTGTGTGTGTGTGTGTGTGTGTGTGCGTGTGTGTGTGTGTGTGTGAGAGTGAGTGAGCCGACCATCCTCTGATCTTGGTGATTTCTTTTTCATGCACAGTTTTTCAATCAATCAATCAATCAATCAATCAAAGTTCTTATTTACGAATTGAGGTCCAAATAAATAAAAATCACAAATAAAACAAAACCAGCGAACGCCTCGTACACCTTGAGGTGACATGAGGAACTGCAGCCTCACCATTAACACTGCAATCAGTTGAAATGGTTCAGTAGGCCACAGACAGTCAGCCTCGGGGGGGGGGGGGGGGTTACCTCCAATGTACATGTAACCTTGTGTGTATGTGTGTATATATATATATATATATATATATATATATATATATATATATATATATATATATCCTGGTCCGTAAGGAGTTAGTCTGGATGATGTAGTGCTGGCGGATGCCTCCTGTTGAGCCTTGCTCTGGAGGTTGGAGGAGGAGGTGGAGGAGGGAGGAGGTGTGTAGCTGTGGTGCCTCCAGATGCTCGCTGATTGTTCTCGGTGACGGTGCCCCCCCCCCCCCCCACCCCCAGATGGAGCCGTCAGCTGCATCACGGCTCCGACATGATTATTAAAGCTGCAGTCGGTCCTGATCACTGAGGTCCTAGCCGCGGCCTCGGGGCCTCGGGGTGTGTGGAGTAAGCAGAAAGTACCAAATGGTGTTCGATTCACTGCAGAACGAAAAGTATTACAACAAAATAAAAATAATAGGAATCAAAAGGTATGAATGAATCCACAGTAACGCTCTCTATCCCTCCATCTCACATACACACACACACACACACACACACACACACACACACACACACACACACACACTGTTCATTTTACATTTCAGGGTTGACATATTTGCGGTCAAGCCCTTCCCCACTTGTGACAGCCACAATATGAATGAGAAAACCTCCTGTGTTTGGCATTTCCACATTGATTTAAAAAAAAGTAAAAAATATGAAATGGGCCTTTTTGCAAATGGGATATAAAACACATTTGGCATTTTGTTTAAGATTACAATCAGATTTCCACAGAGCTGTACAGTTCTGAATCAGTCGGTACAGACCCCCCCCCTCCCCCCCCCCCTCCCCCAGCCCAAAAAAATAAAATCCCATCACGGGGGTGGAGGGTTGAACGGACGGAGTAAATAAGTAAGTCTCCATCCGCCGCAGTGCAACGTGAGGACGTGTCAAATGTATGTTAAGTGTCCCGGGGGTCTGTTTCCGACGAGGCGGTTCTCGCCGCACGTTGTGCTGACGACCTGCGGTGGACCTGGAGGGGCGTTCAAGACCGGAGGAGAAGGCGCTTCTCCCAACCGGTTACCATGGCGACGCAGTAAATGTGCCATCACTCCTCTCCGTCTCCGACTCTCAATGAAGCGGAGAGGAGGAAAATAATGAATCGGCTTTTTTTTTCTCGAGAGATACATTTTGCATTTTTAAGAGCGTACGACTGGTGGCCGGCGGAGACACGCCCCAGTGAGGGGAACGTGGCCGGATCTAGAGGCGACCCGTTGAGTTTTTTGGGTGTTTTTTTAGGGCGGACGTGGTGATGCCGGACTGGAAAGACCCAGAAGTGCACATTTAAATAGTGCAAAGTCTTATCAAGGATACAACTTGTCACAGGGGGTAAATCACAGGGGTGAATCTAAAAAAAAGTGTAGTCACTTCAGTTTCTGGGTCGTGGTGTTTGGCATCCCGACTCCCCGACACACCGTCACGACTCGAGGCCTCTACACACCTGGTTGTGACGCAGAAACAATCCCCAAAAATGGCGAAAAAAAAGATGAAGTTTAAGTCCGACGTATTCTGTGTGGAAATAAGAGTTGCAGAATGACATGACAGCCGTAATGTTGTATTTTTTGTTTGGTGTTACCAACATTAGTAAATCCCACACTTTGCTTTGGACCAGGACTCGATACATATGTTCAATTCCAAGTGAAGATATTTTAATCTGTACTGAAGCAGGGTTCGTACGCTCATGGAAAACCTGGAAAAGTCATGGAATTTTCAAATGGTCATTTCCAGGCCTGGAAAAGTCATGGAAAAAACGTAAATTATAAAAGTTTTGGAAATGTCATGGAAATGTGTTAAAATCACGTGTTCATTTATGCCGAGTTTGAAATAATGAATGTTTTTTTAAGAAAGACACTCAAAATATAAACCGGCGTACGCTCTCAATCCGCAACATGTTTTAAAATGTTCATGTTTTCACAGAGATTTCAGTTTGGTCATGGAAATTTGATTTAAAGTCCTGGAAAAGTCCTGGAAATCCATTGATCAAAATGTGTAAGAACCCTGTGAAGGCAAACACATCCCTGAAGATTGATGCACATATATTATGTTGCCGGAAATACTGATCTAATGTGACGTGACAATGACAATAAACACACATTGAGAATCTGCTCCGACCCCGACGCTCCCTCCAGGCCCCCCTGACCCCCCACTGAGGGTCTGGGTCTGAGCTCCGGATCCTTTCATTAAAAGTATTCACCGAGGACAGATTTCATCTCAGCGCCTTGACGTGTTCATCAAACTGTCACGGCCACGGAGGGAAGAAGAGGAAAAAACATATTTATTTCTCTCTGGGAGCGACGAGGTCACGAGCCAGCCGTCCTCTCCTCGTCCATCCTCCCTTCTCTCCCTCCTTCAGCCTCCCTTTTGTTTTGTTTGTTTGGCGCTGATGATATAACAGAATATCAGGCGCCCTGAAAATGAGGTCGTAATGGACTTCACGTTGTTCTGGACGTTACGTTGGCGGATCATTTGTTTGACAACGAGGACACGTAGCATCGGGGAACCGCAGACGGGCCAATCGGAGCTGCTGAGCATGCGTGTGTGTTGCGTCACTGGCAGAACATTCGCCCAATCGATGGTGGCGTGCACTGGATGTCGCTTTGGATATATATATATATAATAATAATTATATATAATGTATATATACTGTATATATGTATAATATATATATATATATATATATATATATATTTGGTTTTGTATATATATATATTTATTAATATATATATATATATATATATATATATTTGGTTGTGTATATATATATTTATTAATATATATATATATGTATATAATATATATATATATATATATTTTGATGTGTGTGTATATATATATATATATATATATATATCTGTTAAAGTTCCCCCTTGCGTGGAGAGTCAATTCGCCATTAACCTTTTACAAACCGTTGACCCCCGAGGGCACAGGGGTCAAACACAAGGCCCGCCACGCCGTGCTCACGCAGACAGTCACACGCGGTCACGCCTCCGTTTTAAAATGGACGGCACGCGTTGCCAGATGCTTCATTACATGTGACGTGATCCCCCTTCTACACGCAATTATTGTTGTTGCATTTGCTGCATGTTGGCGCCGGTTTTCCGACTGGGAAGCGCTCCCTTTCACGATGGAAAAAACAAAACAATTCCCAGAAGAGACCTCATCTGTTGACCAAGGTCAGGGGCGAGCTCTATTATGCCTGAACTCGGGGGGGGGGGGGGGGGTTCATGTCAGATAAGTTCCTGCGCCTTCTCCGTGGCGAGGGACTCTGATTGCGCTGGGAATGAACGTCTTCCCTGAGCCCGCCGCAGACATCATTAATCCAAGGTCGACCCGGGCGGCCTGCTTGGCACCGCCTCCGCCCTCCCCCCCCCGCCCCTCCGCAGGAGTTCATTATCCGGGTGGAGGTGCGTCGGGCAGGCGGAGGAGGAGGAGGAGGAGGAGAGGCCGCATTGCTTTTCCCAAAATGACCCGAGCAGCACCTCCTCTTGAGTCTTCCCGAAGACAAACGGTCCGGGGTCAGCGGGAGGGGGGAGGGGAAGAAGACGACACGCGGCTTCTCCTCTCTCCTCCTCTCTCCTCCTCTCTCCTGCAGCATGTCACCTGCTGCAGTGTGTCCTCGTGTCCTCCTGTCCTCGCGGCCCTCGCTCTGTATCGCTCACACACACAGACACACACGGCGCCGCTTACCGGCGCTGCGCCGCCGAGCGGCCTCACACTAATCCTCACTTTTTAGACGCGTAGCGCACAGTTAGTGTTTGTGGATTTCTCTCCTCGGGCACGGAGAGGGAGAGATCAGCGCACAGGAGGAGTCTGAAGTTCAATGAGCACGATGCTTTTGTTCTGCCGTCGTGTGGAATAAAAGGAGCTCGGCGAGAAGCTTCGGTCCACGTTCAGAAGATGGATTAAAGAACAGACGTAATTATACGCTCTGCAATCCAACAAGGCAATGAGTCATTGTATGTGTTGTTACTCTGTACTGATTCATTCTGGTCACATGACCTCTATTGTTTGGTCCATCCTGGAGAGGGGTCCACCTCTGTTGCTCTCCAAAGGGTTTCTTCACTTTTTTTCCCTGTGAAAGTTGTTTTTTTCTATTTTTTGGGTGTTTTTCCTAATCCGATGTGAGGTCAAAGGTCAGGGGTGTCGTATGTGTACCGACTGTAAAGCCCTCTGAGGCACATTTGTAATGTGTGATAATGTGATAATCTTTCCATAAAAGAGGAGCCTGAAGGCTCTTTTTAAGACTCTAGGGATCACGAGTTGCCCCGCAGCGCAGCTCTCTAGTGGAGCAATATGGTACTACACGCTCCTTAAGATATGACGAAGCATCACCCATCAAGGCTTTGTAGGTGAGGAGAAGAATTTTAAATGTGATTCTTGATTTTACAGGAGTCACGTGATCTATTTTCTTGGTTTTAGTGAACGAGCTGCAGAGTTCTGGATCAGCTGGAGGGACCCAAGAGACTTATTAGAGCGGCCTTATAACAAGGAGTTGCAGTAATGTAGTCAAAAAGTAACAATTGCGTGATGTGCCTGGTTTTTAAATGTTATGTAGATGGGACAATGCAGTCCTTGAGAGGTTCTTCACGTTAAAAATAGTATCGTGAAACACTTTCTTTATGCACATATATAAAAACAAACCGGTGCCACTCCAAGCCTTCCTTTCCAAATCGCAGGGTCCACCTTCATGAGCAAATATTTGATTTCATACAGCATATCAAACAATTTGCTCTCACTTAACGTTTAAATAAAAAGCCTTTGGGGCTAAATCTACATGAGTACATTCAGATGAGAGAGCGGGTCATCTTTTAAAGGATTCATTCGGTTTGACAAATACCAAATAAGACGAATAATACGAGTACTTAGAGAAAACTTCGACTTGGTTATCCATTACAGTGTGGCTATAATGTCATGGCATAATTCATATTGCTCTTCAATTATGAATAAGCAGCAGATGACAGTGTCATCAATACTTACTGAGGAGCAAAGTGTCACCGAGAGAGAGAGAGAAGTGCTGCTGGGCAACCCGATGGAGCGACTCCTCTTCTAACCCTCTTCTCTTGTGTGTTCATCCTCTTTCTGCAGGTTTGGCCGTTCACCAGATAATCACAATCACTGTGTCTCTCATTATGGTTATCGCAGCCTTGATCACTACACTCGTCCTTAAAAACTGGTAGGGGAAGCTTCCTTTTTCACGTTCTAACTCAAATCCCACCACGCGGTCGTTCCCGCGGTCCGGCCTGACGCTCGTCTCCCGTCTTTTTTTCCGTGTTTCCGCAGCTGCGCTCAGTCGGGGAACGGCCGCCACAACAGCCATCAGCGCAAGATCCACCAGCAGGAAGAGAGCTGCCAGAACCTGACGGACTTCACCCCGGCCCGCGTGCCCAGCAAGGTGGACATCTTCACGGCCTACAACGACAGCATGCAGTGCTCGCACGAGTGCGTCCGCACGGCCGTGCCCATCTACACCGACGAGATGATCCAGCAGACGCCCGTCTACAAGACGGCGTACAACGGGAACAGGTACGCCGGCACCCGGCACTCTGGATGCTCTTACAACCAGATGTGTGTGTGTGTGTGTGTATACACTGCGGTGATCAGAGCGCCTACGCTCGTGGGAAACCTGGAAAAGTCGTAGAGTTTTAAAATGGTTATTTCCAGATTTGAAAAAGTCCTTTTTTCTTTTTGTTTGCCCTGCGAGTGAACGCACCGTAACTGAGAAGTTTGGTGGCCATAGCAACAGCAGCTCAGGGATAATCCACCGCCATGTATACACTGGATATTTTAAAATGGTTATTTTCAGGCCCGGAAAAGTTCAGGAAAAAAAAAGGGGTCGCAAAGGTTTTGGAAAACTGTTGGGAATTTCTTATATTTATTTGTTCATTTTAAAATGGTTATTTCCAGGTCCGGAAAAGTCCTTTAAAAATATTAAAGACATTGCCTATATTCATTTGTTCATTTACGTAGTTTGATTAAAAGAATAAACATTTCTATTAATATTTATTCTTTTAATCAAACTATTGTCTCTCATTCGTTTGTGTAATTTAAGGTTATGTACTTGTGTATACACGGAGGTTTCACAGCATGTTTGATTGTGGGAATTTGGTTTTAAGTCCTGGAATTCCATTGGTCAACATGTGTATGAACCCTGAGTTATTATCTTTGATGTTATCAGAGTTTAATGGATATAATCCCCCCAAAAAAGACATGCAGGAGACGAAGCAAAGAATAAAATGTAGCTTTTTAGAGCAAAGCCGACTCTAATGCAGCGTTCGCATCAAAAGCATTCCGAATATTATAAATATGGCATTAATGTTATGAACCCAAACACGAGGGCGTTACATGTTCAGACGTGTGGGACGTCCTCAACAAGTGTGAAGAAGAACTAGTGGTCAGTTCCTTTGTGGTGGATGAAGGAAATGATAACTGTTTCCACGGAGTAAAGCCACAGAGATAAGCTCCGCCCCCTCTAAGGCGCAAATGAATATTTGCAACGCTATTGGTGTACGACACGTTTCAAACCTCCACTGAAACAGTCAAATATAGGCCACGCCTCTAAAATCTCGGTGAGATATCACATATATACTGTATATTTATGATATATCAATCTGCACACAACATATCCGTGTTTACCAACCAAGCTAACATGCGCTGCTTTTATACCACGAGCTGTAACACCGGTGAGTCACGGTGTGTTTCATATCACGCTTCCCTCTGTGGGGGAAGATGTGTTTCTCTCTATGATGTGAACCTGACATGGCAGGTGTGTTTTCCAGAGAAAATCCGTCATGAACTTTCATTTCAACGCAGCGTAACAAAACACTTTGCCGAGTCTCGACGGCGTTTTTTCCGTCCGCGCGAACAACGACGCTGCAGAGGCGCTCACCCTCACCCCGTGTATCCAAAACCCGGGAACAGATTCATTCTGCCGGCAGCAGCGAGGACGGCATCGTTCATCGGCTGTGAATAGTCCAAAGTGTCTGTATTTAGTCACTTAAAGTCTCAGAGGGGGGGACACGTTATTCAGTAACAATAGTAGTGATAATATCGGCTTTCCGGAGACTTCCGGATGCGATTATCCCTGTGGACCGATGGCACCGTGACAGTGGCACCAACGGTTTGATTACCACAGCAGGTCTTTGAGAGGATGTACGGAGTCCTCGGAAAAAAAACTGATATCAGCAATAATGTGACTTCAGAATATAAATATGAAAGCAATCAAACTGCCATCCGTCGGTATTCACGCTCCCGCAGGCTTCGTACGATCATGAATAGTCTGGAAGAGTCGTTGGATTTTAAAGTGTTTATTTTCAGGCCCGGAAAAGTCCTTAAAAAAAGAAAATATCACAAAGGTTTTGGAAAACTGTTGGAAATGTCTTATATTCATTTGTTCATTCACGCAGTTTGATTAAAAGAATAAACATTTCTATTAATATGTATTCATTTAATCAAACTATTATATCTCATTCATTTGTGTCATTTAAGGTTATATACTTGTGTATACACAAAGGTTTCACCAAATGTTTACTCATGGAAATGTGGTTTAAAGTCATCGGTCAACATGTCTATGAACCCTCAGCCATAACGTGACTTCAGAATATAAATATGAAAGCAATAAAGCTGCCATCCGTCAGTATTGACGCTCCCACAGGGTTCATACATGGAAAACCTGGAAAGAATAAAACTCTATTGTCTCATTCAATTATGTCATTTAAGGTTAGATACTTGTGTAGACACGGAGATTTCACCAAATGTTTGCTCATTTTACTCATCAATTTGGTTTAAAGTCATGGAAAAGTCATGGGTCAACATGTCTACGAACCCTCAGCCATAGTGTGACTTCGGGAGACGGATGTGACTCATCCGTCAGCCTTAACGCCGCCTCCTCTCGCCCCCCAGGCCGTCCCCGGCTGAACGCCAGCTGATTCCCGTCGCCTTCGTGTCAGAGAAGTGGTTCGAGATCTCGTGTTGACGAGCCGAAGGCCTTGCTCACTTCCTGTGGGCGGAAGAGACTTCCTGAATACACGCTCTGGTGGGTCCCCCCCCCCACTATGCTGCCCCACTTTGGGAATAGTTGAGAACTTAGCATATGTTTGTTATTTGTGACACAATGACGCTCCGTCTCCGTCTTCATGCAAAAAAAAAGGGGGCCGAGGAATCCAGTTCAGTGCGGTCCATCACATGTATGTCGAGATACAGAGTTAATTATTCACACCGCATATTTATAAGCTATATACTCCACAAGTAATCAATTCCCTCCTCGTTCATACGTGCACCGCCAGATTGTTTTGAGCCCTTCTACTTTACTTTCTTTATGCACGGCTGATGGATGTCAGGATGGATGTCACATTTCAGAATGATAACATATTAACAATCACTCGTCTCCCTCCACTGTTTTTGTACGCTTATAATATACGCCGCGTTCAAAATTTCAAAGCGTGAGAGTTAAACTCGCGTCGTGGCCCCACAGTGTTGCTGGACGCCCGGGGGGAGGGAGGGGGAGGGTGGGGGGGCTATTGACCCAGATTTTGAGAGGGAATAGATGGCCTGCAGGTAGCGGTGCAGTGAGACGTCTGGACACACATTAGTCTCAGTCAGCTCAGTGACGCAGCCTTTAAAGACGGAGGAGCCCTTATTAATACGCCCTCCTATTCCGTGTAGAGAAGAAGGAATAGAAATATACTTTATTAATTTGTTGACACAGTAGCACTAATAAATTAAACACAATAAAATATAAATATAAGAAAGAAAGAAAGTGACTGCGCATAAAGTATACAAAGTGAAATATAAAAGATAAAATAAAATATATATGTATATATATATATATATGTATATATATATATATATATATATATATATATATATATATACACAACATATATGTAAATACAGCAATGTAAAATTAAATAAAGTAGAGTACAGGATATGTTTCAAATGTGGCCAGGTCAAATCCACAGTTGATAATAATAATAATGCATGTAATGCATTCAATAGATGAAACTACCATGGGGGGGGGGGGGGGGTAGATAGAGAAGGCTCCGTCACCCCATGTCCGCTATGTATTTTTCTTTTAATGTTCATGAAACCATGAAGTCCCGTCCCGCTCTGAACATCCTCTCTGTCACAGTTGGTGGGATATGAGCGATAATCTTTTTGTTTGTTGTTGTTTCTTCTTTCTCCCCAGGCTCCAGTTGGAAACCACAGAAACACACAAAAAAACAGCTTCTTCTTTTGTATGATAGTGCGATCACTCTTTGGACACTGGTGAAGATATTTATTTTTCTAGAGATGACAAGCAGAGCAGCCACAACGCTGCCACTCCAGAATTTCCAGGAACGTACAGTCATTTAGATATAGATTATATATATATATATATATATATATATATATATATATATATATATATATATATATATATACATATACATATATATATAGGTATATTTACAGGATGTGTGGGACAGGACTGTGGACGGCACAGATGTCTCAAGGGAAACATTTGGAGGAAAAAAAAGGAAACCCAAGGAGCTGCTGTTGGGGGGAGGGGGGGGGACGGGGGGGACTGTATTTCTGAACAATGTGCCAATAATGCCACTATGTGCCACAACCTGGATGGAAGGAAGTTTCAACAACAACAACAACAACAACAACAACAACAACAACAACGGATGGACTAAAACAAAGAGCGCTAGATCAACCCTGTATCGACTCCAACTCCAATTCTTTATTTATTTTATTTTTTTAACAAATATGAAAGTTGAAGAAAAAAAATGCTACACGTGTGTATTTGAAAAAAAAAAAGTTTTTGAATTAGTTTCAAGAAATGTGTTGCAAAAGAAAAATTGTCTGAAAATATATTTATAAGAGGCGCACTATTCGATTAGTTCTGGGGCGAGAAAATAATTGTTGGGGGGGGGGGGGCGTATACGCTTTATCAGCAAACACAACATTGTTTCTATAGGTCACATTTAAAAAAAAAAAAAAAAAAAAGAATAGTTACGTCTATTATTATTTTTTACACACGGTCCGGAGCACTTTGGGATTCAGCGCTGTTCATAAAATCCGACACAGGAAACACACCTGAACGCACCGCGCCCTCATCGCGCGTCAGATCTGGAACCCCAGATCTTTTTTGGGGGGTTTAATGGACGCTGGATCACAACAAATCCCCCAGCAGCACATTCCCGAGCGGCCGGAGTCAGGACGACCACTGCGGCCCGCACGGAGCCGGACAGGACACTCCCACTGCCTCAGGTCTGTCTGGCTCTTTTTGCACACGGCACGTTGCTCTCAGCTTCAGTCGCTGTTTGGGAAGAACTGGAAACGGATCGCGCACCATTTCTGGAATAAATTCAATTCCGAGCTTCAAAATTCAAAACAAGTTGCGTGAATAGGAAAGAGATTGACAAATTAATCCCTCCTCAAGAAAGCAAATTTATACCCCCTCCTCCTCCCCCTCCCCCCCTCCCCCTCCGCAACTCCCAGATTCACTTGATAAATTAATACTACATTTGGAGAAGAAAAAAAAAGTCTGACTTACAGCCCAGAAAAGTCGAGGAGAACATGAACCAATTGAGTTGGAGACGGATCATCAAATGATCCTCCCGTTCTGGTATTATTATTTTCTCCTTACAAACCGGGGAGCGGAGGAGAAGCCGTGAAAGGAGGCGCCGCCGGGATCAAAGAGATCGGATGCGAGGCGGGGTTCTCTCCAATGACGCCCCGTGGTCGAGGTTAGTTTTCACTCTCTCTCTCTCTCTCTCTCTCTCTCCGGAGCCGGAGCCACTTCTCAAATACTCCAGGACAATATTTCCAGCATATCAATAATTTGTTTCCGGCTCAGAGAATTCAGGGGGTCGGGGGTCGTCGTGCACAAATAGATTGTTGTAAATTGTGCTCCGACACAGACGTACGAGGGGGGGGGGTCGATTGTGTCCTTTCAAGGAGACTCTGTTGGTGTATTGTTGAAGTGGGGGGGGGGGGATTATGACAAGCCAATCAGCCGCTGCCAAATTGCTTTAAAGGGTCTCTTGTGTCGAGGCGAGGGAAACCGTCCGTGGTCGTTTTCTCACCGTCAACCTCCAGCTCCGAAACACAGATGAAGAAGAAGCCGCCGCCGCCGAATCTACCTTTGTATTGTGCTGTGGGTATTGTTCAAAGCACAAACACAATTCTGTAATTGTAAACGCTTTTTTTTTGGTGGGGGGTGTGCAGATATGTACAGATTCAAAAGGTGTTGGAGATCTCCAGTAATTCGCTTGGGGTTGTTTTCAGGCTTCTACTTCCTCGAGGCAGCGGGTCGCCCCTGTAACACGTGAGCCATTCAGGAGACGCCGAGGCGGCCCGAGGTACCTCTAGAAACACTGTGGCGCGGGAACGGCGCTCCGGCTTCCGCCCTGCCCACCACTACCACGGGGACACGCCCACCGACGACACCCGCACCCACCCAGCCTCGCGCGCGAGCGTCGTCGGGCTCGTGCGGACGCCGTCGCTCCTTTGACATATTACATATATTTTTTTGAACGAAGAGCGTTACCATAACAGTCGAGAGAGGGTCGCGGAGAGAAAAAAACTGTACATGATACACGTGTAAATGTATTTTCTATATATTTGCTTCTATTTGTGTACAGGTGTGTTCTATTTTTCAGGACCGTACCCCCAGGTTTTTTTTTTCTTTTTTCGGGACGGTTTCAAGCTAGATCGGGGATAGTGTCTTTGTTTACATGTGTAATATAACTACGGTATTTATTTTCTTTTTTTCAAAACACAAAAACTAACCTTGTGCCAAGCTTCCTACCTGCACTTTGAAGCAGTACGTGTATTATAGCGTTAGCTAACCAGTATAATACTTCAGTAGACGCTGCAGTAGTTCCGAGAGGCGGTAGTTCCGAGAGGCGGTAGTTCCGAGAGGCGGTAGTTCCGGGTGGCGGAGGGTTCCGGGTGGCGGAGGGTTTCGGGAGGCGGTAGTTCCGAGAGGCGTGATCATGACGCGGAGAAAACCAATGACTTTCTGTTCTTCGATATCATTTCTACATGAACTCTGATATTGAGTCTTTCCATCACATGAATAATACATTTAAGAAACTGTCAATCCAACAGTAGCTGCCTGCCAAGAAACCAACTGAACTCGACCGAGACCGGGTCGCGTCTGTCGGTCACATCTTGTTTTTTTGCGCCCCAGAAGATGTGTGATTTGCCCACATTGTAATCTCTGCGTAAACAAACCAATATTAGCGTTCACGAGCGTCTTCAGGAGTCCCACATAGGGTCCTTATAAAAATATATATGAAGTCTAGTGTGGGCGGCCCACCATGTGAGGCCAAGCCAGTTCTTTAACGTCAAAACTAAGGGCGCCTGCGCTCGCCGAGTCTCTGACCGGTCGACATTTGATGGAAGGATCATCAGGCATGTGTGAGAACGATTCCTCGTTCTTTGAAAATCTAAAAAATAATAATTTTGGGACAAAATGACACTTGGAAAACCTTTCTCTGTCTCATACAGTACCAAAAAAAGGGGTTATCCCTAAAAAGCTAGTTAGCATCAAAGGATAAAAACACAGGTGGACAAAAGCAATTCATTCATATATATATGAATATACTTTTATTCATCATATATGTATATATATATATATATATATATATATATATATATATATATATATATATGTGTGTGTGTGTATATATGAATACATAAATGTCCCTTCGAATCGGGCTACCTGGAGACATGGGCATTGATCGCCCTCTTTCCTTTTACCTCAAACTGATCTGTGAGGACGTGCCGCGCTGCTTCCTTGCCTTTTCACTTCATGTTTCAGGATGTCTGATGAGTAGCTAAGAGGAGGGGAATGATTCCGCTCCGCCGGTCGGATTCGATCGGGGGGGCGTCATCTGAGGGCCGACGCGGGCGAAGACGAAAGGGGTAGAAAAGTCTTTAAACGGACGCCAAAGACTTGACTTTCCTGTTTCCCCGTCACATTAAATTCACACTCAGCCGCTTGTGTCTCGTTTCCTCGGCGGCCGACACGTCCACGAGGAAACCGCAGCGGGGGGCGGGACTTAAAGATTATCTTTACACACCGATACGTATCTCACTGAAACTTTCGTTTTTTTGTTGCCATCATAGAAAAACTGTAGCTCCTCACCACGCTTCCCAATTCACACCGCTACCCCTCTTACGCCGCTTCCCACTCACGCCACTTTCTAACCCCACTTCCTAACCCCACTGCTCCGCCCCCTTACACCGTTTTCCCCCTCACCACGCTTTCCCCTCACGCCACTTCCCCCCTCACCACGCTTCCCCCTCACGTCACTTCCTAACCCCACTTCGCCCCCATCACTCCACTTCCCCCCCTCACCACGCTTCCCTCCGCCACTCCCCCCTCACGCCACTTCCTAACCCCACTTCCCCCTAACTCTGCTCCGCCCCTTACACCGTTTCCCTCACCCCACTTTCCCTCACCACTTCCTCACGCCACCCCCTCATCGTTCCAGTAAAGAAATCTCGTACTGTGCGCTCACTGCATTTAAAGCGGAGCTCTCTCCTCTCCTCTCGGGTCTCGTTTTTACTTTTCTATTCACAAGAGCCAACAGCACCGTCGGCGTAAGTGTGTGTCAATGCCACTTGAAAAAATATATATATATATCAATTCTCCCAGCATCCCCCCCCCCCCCCTCTGGCCCCTACCCCTTCCCAATCTTCCATTTGATTTGCATAGTTCACTGCAAGGACGTTTGGAAAAAATAAAGATCCTTTGCTTGTTTCCTGCGAGTTGATACAAATAAAAAATAAATTGAAATATATCAACCACACTTTCGAGTGGTGAGGAAGTTGTATAGGACGTTTTGTTCCTGGGGGGGGGGGGGGTTACACAGTGGTCTGTTCATTGAAGCCGACTTACAATCACAATCCATATCTACCGTGTGAAGGGAAGCCGAGTCGAGTTGTGTCGTCGCCATAAAAATGAAGAGTTTGTACTTTGTGACTCTTAAAACTTTTGATATTTGTGTTTAATATATCAATGAGTACCTCTGTTAACTTTTGTATAAGACCTATGAATATAGTATATAACACACACACACTCGCACACACACACACCTCCACGAAAGGGACTGGAGTCTGTCTCTGTGACGGCTAAATGTTGCGTGACTTTTCTTTCCGTGTCATATGAACCACACCTCTTCCTTTTGTAGTTATTGGTAAACGTTTTTCGATTTCCAGGTGGCTATGATTTGGTTACTCTTGTACTACTAAGCTCTGTATTTGCAAGCACTGTAAATGCGATTCTCATTGGATTCGTCCTCTGTACATTTAGTACTCTGATGTTGCTATTAATAAAAATGTAAAACAACATCAAGCGTCTATGGAGTGAGTCAGAAGGGGGAGGGGCTAACTAAGAGAAGATTTACAGGGAAAATTCATACCGGGTTCTGTTTGCGTTCATCAAATCAAATGATTAAAATCTATATCTAAAGTTTGGGGTCGCTCAAATAGATTAGTGTTTTCCATGAAAACTCACTTGTATTAATCAAATGAATAAATAATGAACAGAAAATATAGTCAAGACATTGGGAAGGTTAGAAATAATTATTTATATTTGAAATATTAATTTTGTTCTTCAAACTTGTCGCTTAAAGGAAGGCCACTTTCGTAGCTTCTCAGCAGCATAACTGTTTTCAGCTGCGCTCACATAAAAAGGGTTTTCAACCCCTCCGCTAGTCTTCTAAGGCGATACCACAATGTACCATTAGAACACTGGAGATGGGCCTCTTTTCATTAACAACCATAGAATAGTCATTTACCACATTAACTATGTAGAGAGTGAATTTATGATTAATTTAATGTTATCTTCATTGAGAAAAACAGAGCTTTACTTTGAAAAATAAGGACATACCTAAGTGACCCCAACCTTTTGAGCGGTAGTGTATATCTTTTGATCAGATCCTGGTTTACACATGAGACTCCTTCTCTTCTTTGTTTGGTTCTGTCCTCAAAGTAATGGTTTGAATACTCATGATTCCATTCATGCAACATGATTGCCCCCATATTTACAACGTTAAAACATAAGAATAGAATGTAAATCATCTTATTAATATTCAATGAATATCATCATAAACTGCCTATGGCTAGAAAACATGGCTAGAAACCTTAGGAGTGAGCGTCTGACGATTACTTGTAATAAGAGTCATAGTGTGTGTCTTCCTTCCTCCTGGTCGACTAGCATCGTGCTACCAACCCTGGTTTTAACGCTGGCCTCGCCCTAAAATTTGATAAACAATCAAAAGCAACAACAAATTATATTTCTTTCAGCTCCAATCTGTAGTCCAATCAAATCCTCCCGCTCAGACCTGGATACAGTAATCCAGGCTTTGTATCCTGATGGATCGACCACGACTAATCAGCCAACATCACATCGCCTCTTCATCGGTGTACGTCACTTTGGTCTTTTATAACTCTTTAAATGTCCTCTATAAATAAACTTTTATCCAGACCTCACATGCCGCTGTATGTGTACGTTAGCTACCTCTGCACTGTGTTCCAGGAACATACCAGAGATATAATTAGGGGGTCAAAAGCAACACCAGCTGATTAATTCATGCACTCTCAGAGCGTGGGAGAGTATCATGTAAAGGAGGGGGCGTGGCCTCCCAGGGGACGGCCTTAGTGCTTTTGAAGGATTAATATTTAACTTCAACTCAACAATAACTCTTGCTCTGCCTGAACGATGCCGGTTCCCTCGGTTCCACTTGTTCCGGTAATGGAAATATCACGTCGCACTTTATCTCTTTTCTACAATGTCGTTTCCAACAGGAGAGGCCGGGCACACCTCTCCCTAGAGCATCGCCATAACAACCAACACATGAAGGCACTCACTCAGCCCACCCACACTGATTACGTCGATACAAATAAATAAAATAAATGTATAAATAAAATAAAATAAATAAATAAAATAAATGAAATAAATAAATAAAATAAATAAATAATAACATTATCAAATCAATTAAATTAATTAAATTAATTTCACCCCAAGCTGCCAGCTAGTGTTTTTTTCTCCATTTACCAACCTATCTTCTGATCAGAGGCATCTCTCTCTCTCTCTCTCTCTCTCTCTCTCTCTCTCTCTCTCTCTCTCTCTCTCTCTCTCTCTCTCTGGGGTTGTCGTATTCTTTCTGTCTGGGTGATTTTTCAGGATCACCTGGAGATACAGTTCTCCTCTCCTGCTTGACGAATGGTCACGGGCAGGATGAGTCGTCCTCCTGTGAGCTCCCCGGAGTCAGGCTCGGTCCTCGGGGGGGGGGGGGCTGGCTGGCAGGGTGCATTAGCATGAGGCCGGTTGGATCCGTGATAGGCCTGGAGCACCCCCCCCCCCCCTCCACTTTGCTCCTCGTACATTAAATAGAATTATGCAGTCCTGCCTGCTATCAATAGGTGTGTGTGTGTGTGTGTGGGGGGGGGGGGGGGGGGGGGGTCACATGCCGACAGCTACCAGGGAGATATTTTAGAGTGACGAGATTAATCGCTGCTGCCAACCTGAACCCGTCGAGGACTCGGCCGCCACCAGGTTGACACGCTGCGGTCGAAGTTTAGGACGCCGTCCGAGGATGAAACGGGTCCGGAGAGGACGACCAATCAGGGTCTCGACGCTCTGATGCGATCGGGCGCGTCCGGATCGACAATTCACCAGATTATCATCGCAAGTACGCCAAAGATTCATCTGCTTCAGTTTGTGCGTTGCTGTGTGTCCACATGTAGATACACACATGGAGTATACTTACTTATACATGTATGCATGGATGTTTGTATTAATGTATGACTGTTACATTATTTATGCTTTATGTTTTTGCTTTTTAATGTGGAGTCTTGGGTCCAAATCAAACTCGGGAGTCCACTGTTCTGTTTTTTCATCGGTGTCATTGAATCAGACCTCAAGCGAGTAACCATGACAACGTGAGACCCTTTTCTCGTTATTTCTAACCCAAACAAAGATTTGCCGAACCAAACTTTAACTAAATATTTTGTTATCTAATCTATTTTTGTCTTTAGATGTTGAGGATGAGATGGCGCACCAATACACTTCATAGCGTAAGGAAACATCTGGATTGTGACCACCTCTGCATCGAGTTATTGTCGGGCATCAAAACAAAACGTCTGGGGTCACAACCCGTGTCCCGGGAAATGTAGGCCACCAAAAGGCTTAAAGAGCTTTAATATTAATTTGGTATCCAGCTTCCTTCATCGGACCGGTTCGGGATTTTCCGGCTTCATGAAAAGCAGAGATGGTGGAAAACCATTAAGTCCTCGAAAGAACCCAGAGGTGACATCACGCCACTCTCATCTTCCTCCACAGTCTGCGATTAGACCGTAATCCTCCGAGCGAGACGGGGAATATATTTTATGGCTCTGATAATGAGCTGAAAAGGGGAAACGGGCCACCGGAGTATTACGCAGCACTGCTGGTCAAACGGCGAGCGCTCCGGTCCTCAGAGCGCCGGTAAGGCAGCGTCACGGCTGCACATGGCACAACGTGGAGGGACGGAGAGACTCAATGTGTCCATGGAACGGGCTGGGAGAGGAAAAGATGCTGAGAGAGAGAGAGAGAGAGATACACAGAGAGAAAGAAAGAGAGATACACAGAGAGATACAGAGAGAGAGAGATACACAGAGAGATACAGAGAGAGAGAGCGATACAGAGAGAGATACCGAAATGCAGAGAGAGAGAGAGATACAGAGATGCAGAGAGAGAGAGGGATACAGAGGGAGATGCAGAGAGAGAGAGGGATACAGAGGGAGAGAGATACAGAGATGCAGAGAGAGAGAGAGATACAGAGGGAGATGCAGAGAGAGAGGGATACAGAGGGAGAGAGATACAGAGATGCAGAGAGAGAGAGATACAGAGGGAGATGCAGAGAGAGAGAGAGATACAGAGGTAGATGCAGAGAGAGAGAGATACAGAGAGAGATACAGAGAGAGATACACAGAGAGAGAGATACAGAGGTAGATGCAGAGAGAGAGATACAGAGAGAGAGATACACAGAGAGAGATACAGAGAGAGATACAGAGGTAGATGCAGAGAGAGAGAGATACAGAGGGAGAGAGATACAGAGATGCAGAGAGAGATACAGAGGGAGAAATATTTTATTTTTATTTTCGAAAAAACAGATTTTATCAGCCTTTATACATATTCTTTCAAAATAAAGTGCTTTAACAAATCAGGTTGTTTGAAATAAAAAGAGTGAGAAAGAGATGTATATAGAGAGAGAAATATAGATACAGAGAGATACAGAAATACAGAGAGAGATAGAGAGAGATACAAAGAGAGAGAGAAAGTGATACAGAGATACAAAGAGAGAGAGAGAGAGATAGACAGATACAGAAAAGGAGAGAGAGAGAGGACTTCCATGATTCCTTCAGGAAGCCGGACCCCGCTGAATGAAAGCAGAAACATGAACGGTTTCATTCCTCTTGCATTTGGAGGAAACTCTCCCCAAAAACGCGTTCAGGCCCACAGCAGCCCGGAGTCGGTGTGTGTGTGTGTGTGTGTGTGTGTGTGTGTGTGTGTGTGTGTGTGTGATGATGTCACGCCACTAAAATAGCTCCTCATTAGCACCTCTGAAGCAGGTTGCGTGATTAATCATCACCAAAGATTTACAATCCAATTAGAGAGTGTCTGGGCTGTGTGGAACAAATGGCTCACACATCAATGAGGAGACTCGCTTCTTTTTTTTTTTTGGGGGGGGGGAGCTGCAGTTTGTGAGCCTCGGGCCTATTTGATGCGGAAGAGGACGGACGGAGCGGCCCGTCATCAAAAAATCATTTTGTCAGTGAACGCAACGTTTTATTCCTGCCGTCAAAGTGATTTGACGTGATGTCCCGTCAGAAACCGTCAACAACTAAAATAAAAAAGTGCCGTGTCACGTTTGTTGAGTTTCACGCTGCTCGGCTACCCGGAGTTTGAATCCATACATATGCATTGCTAAACATAGATCAGCCGCCACACACACACACACACACACACACACACACACACTAGGTGTATCGACTCAAGGAGTATAAACGCTTGATTCGAAGAAAGTGTAGATAAAACATGGCCGAGTCTTTCCTTCCGTGAGGCCGCCTCCACTCGCGCCAACGACTTCACATTCATTATTATTATTTTCATCGATGTGTTTTTTCAGACCACTCTGCGTTCCAAAGAGGGGGATTCAATCAATGCCTTGCCAACGGGCCTCTTTGCTGAGTCGGAGGAGAGAGAGAGAGAGAGAGAGAGAGAGAGAGAGCGCTCACGGAGGCGGAACGGATGCAATAACCCGCCGACTGATGGAAGAGCTTCATCTCCACGGTTACGTCTCGCTGGGATTCCTCCAGCGCTGAAAGGTCGCGAACACAACGAGACGCGTGAGACACGTTGATGTGTGTTGTGATGAAGCAGAAACACGGAACCATAAAGGTTCTTAAACGGTTCTTTAAAAGGCTTTGTGGTTGTAAGAAGAACCATCACCTGCTGGAGAACCATTTAGGAAATGGTGTCTTGAAGAACCATTTGTTGAAGGTTCTTTGAGACACCTTTATAGGTTCTTTGGGGAACTCTTTAAGGAAATGGTTCTTTAAGGAACACTGGTTTCAAAGGTTCTATGTGGAACCAGAAGTGGTTCTTCTATGGCATCACTGTGACGAACCATTTTTGAAACAGTGCCTTGAAGAACCATTTTTAAGGTTCTTTGAGACACCTTTATAGGTTCTTTGGGGAACTCTTTAAGGAGATGGTTCTTTAAAGAACCATCTCGAAATGTTTGAAATGTTCTTTATGGAACCAGAAATGGTGCCGTAACCATTTTTTAAGGTTCTTTGAGAGACCTTTATAGGTTCTTTATGGAACCAGAAGTGGTTCTTCTATGGCATCACTGTGACGAACCATTTTTGAAACAGTGCCTTGAAGAACCATTTTTTGAAGGTTCTTTGATACAAGAACTCAAGAACTTTTTAAGGAAATGGTTCTTTAAAGAACCCTGGTTTGAAAGGTTTACTGTAGAACCGGAAATGGTTCTTCTATGGCATCACTCTGAAGAACCATTTTTGGTTCCAGATGGCGCCTTTTTCTTTATGCATAAAGGTGTGTGTGTGTGTGTGTGTGTGTGTTACGTGGCCGGTAATAGTAGCTGGCGCTGCTGCAGCTGCCCGGTCCTCCTGTTTTGGCAGAGCGTTCCTATTGGACGTCACCTCGCCAGAGGTCAGAGGTCGCTCAGAGGTCGAAGGTATAAAAGACTCAGCGGCTCACTGATGTCCGGGCAAACCAGAAAGCCATCGTGTCAAAGAGACTGTTTGGCCGATGAGGTTTGAGGTCTTATTATATTCCATATTCAGAGCAGAACGACCATATTCAGATTATAGCAGGAGAAGTACCGCTACCCGTGGACTATAGCACACTAGAACAGGAAATACAAAAATCCAAAAGGTCTGTTCTCTCTTTCTTATTACAGCAGACTGCTCACCAACAAGTTTATTTATATGTTCCACATTCTCCTATTTTATATTAAAAGTAGGTTATTTAAAGATATATTGCTTTTTATTTCATGTAATCTTTGAAGAACATCATATCTGATGATACTATGAGATAACAAGCGGCCACAAATCCAACATTAATATCAGAATGCATTATATTGCTGTTCCTTATGCTTCACATTGTTTTTTGTTCCATTCAGATGAGATGATATGAAACTGGAAGATAAAATAAATGATATTTAACATTCTATTCATCCCTCTGCTATATTTAATGAAATACTCTGAAGGTCGTTAAATATGTTTCTTCATGTTAAGATATATTATAGAGGACATCATTGAAAATAAAATAATGTTTACATTTTTTTTCTCCAACCACATCCAATGATGCGTAATTATGACCCGCCCTCCATGAATTTCAAGCGTTTTGATTGGCCGAGGCGGATGCCCCGAAGGTCTCTACCGATCCTTAACCGACTCAAACACAACTCTCTCTCTCTCTCTGAGTTCTATATATCGATCTGTTCCCTTTCTCCATCGCGTAGAAAGAAGAGAAGTGTAACTAATCCGTGAACTAATTCCTCTGCCGGCGCTGCCCACACTGTCCGACGTGGTCTCAGCCGTTAGCCGTAACTCATGGCGACGCGGGAAAGTCACCTCTTGAAGGTATTGATTTTGTTGTTCTCCCGGTGAAAGTTAAATGTGTTTTTAAAAGAGTTCAGAGGCGACCTCTTCTCTCTTCCTTTGAGTGTGCTCCCACACTCGCTCCCTTCATTCCGGCCGAGCGCAGATTGACTTTTCCTCGTTCGTCATCTCCGGGACACGGGCGCTTTCGCAGAGATCTCTGATTAGCGCTCCCTTCTCCGCCCGGTGGCTCCGGATGTCCAAGCTGGGTCAGGGGTCCACCTAACGAGGCCGGGGAGTGGGGAAGAAGGATGCCGGACTGGGAACCCAATTACTGGGCTTGTTTTCCCCCCAGCCGACGGAGGAAGACGTATTCCTCTGTGGCTGAACTCCATTTCGACCAGACGGGGGGAGAGGAGAGAGGGAGAGACGACAGGGAGAGTTAACTTGTTTTTTGGGGGGATTTGACTTGTAACCATCACTTTGAAACACATTTATTTGTGTTTATTGTCTCTGTTGTTATTGAAGCAGGCGCAGGATTGTCTCTCCATCTAATTGTGTTCTTCTACTTCTTTTCCTCTTAGGACCCTTTTGTCACCAAGACTAAAGATCGTGTGGCTTGTTGTCTTTGCTGATGATGAAGATAGCGAGGTTTAGCTCGACAGGGTAATCACGTATTCTGTGTTTGACGATGAAATGTTAAAAAAAAGGGAATTCAGTGCCATAGAAGAAGCATTTGATGCGGATGTAACCATGCTGGTTAGGCTGCTGGTGACGTTTAGGATACACTGAGCATCTATCTCCTCTAGGATACACTGAGCACCTCTCTCCTCTAGGATACACTGAGCACCTCTCTCCTCTAGGATACACTGAGCACCTATCTCCTCTAGGATACACTGAGCACCTCTCTCCTCTAGGATACACTGAGCACCTCTCTCCTCTAGGATACACTGAGCACCTATCTCCTCTAGGATACACTGAGCACCTATCTCCTCTAGGATACACTGAGCACCTCTCTCCTCTAGGATACACTGAGCACCTCTCTCCTCTATGATACACTGAGCACCTCTCTCCTCTAGGATACACTGAGCACCTATCTCTTCTCTTTCTCCTTAAGGATGAATTTTCATCTCTCCATCACACATCACTAACTCCACTTCCTCTCCGTTTCTTTGTGACTTCCTGTCTCAGAGGGTCCATTGGACCTGGCTGTGTCTCTGATATTGGGCTGTATAAAATAATCTGAATTGAATGGTTATGATTATATTCTGTGTCTCCAATTTCATTTCCTTGCAGAAGCCTAAATGCTCTCTGAAAGGCATCGACTTTGGACTTAAAGGAAAGCCGCCGCGTATCCGAGGGAGTGTGTACAGCTGACCCCGGTTTTAACTTTCGGGGGTTAAACGAGATCAAAGCGATGTTCATATTTCAGAGAGCGTGGAAGAGAAATTGCACTTTGCAATAATCCCAACGCCCAAAGCCTTCCTGTCGGGGTTTTTCATTGTCCCGTCGGCCCCGGATCCCGGGGGATGATAGAATTAAGAAAACTGAAGTTACACACTTTGATCCAACAAATCCTTAAACATGTGTGTGTGTTTGTGTGTGTGTGTGTGTGTGTGTGTGTGTGTGTGTGTGTGAAGTTGCAAATTAAACATTGCAGCCCAATTTAAAAGTGGTGGTATGGATCAATAATGCTAATGTTGTTCTACAGACACGTAGAACTTGCAGTGAATTGAGAAAACAAGATGCACATTTGTGTCTCCGTCTGCAGAGTCCATGGTGAACGTTCATTTGCTCTCTCTGACATATTTCCCATGCAGATGCTAACTGCCCGCAGGCATCAGAGGAGGAGGCACGCTGATTCTAATCACGGATATGTTGGAGATTTTCATATTTTGCAGACAGCGTCCCGCCGGCTTGACCTTTCAGCTTTTTTCCCTCCTGTTTATGATCAATACAGCAGCTGCCCTTCGGCCCTGTGCTCCGAATCCCTTCATCATCATCATCATCATCATGAGACGGAGCCTGATGGTCTGGTTTGTGCTTTCATAATCAATCCGTCTGTTTTTGTGTATTTTGAGAGCTATTATTTGTTCATACGTGCACACACTGTGCTGTGATTGGCTGGGAAACCAAATGTGGTCAGCTGACCTCGAGAGGAGAGCATTGAGGCAAAGTCGTGACAAGACGTCACTTTTTTTGTGATACATTTTTTTGTTTATTTAATTTTCTTGATATGCATATGCAAAATATGCATATGCAAAATATGCATATGCAAAATATATATATATAGTTTTGATTTATGTTTTATAATTTTTTCCCATTTTCTCGTGGTTTCAAATGAACATGAAAGTGTTTCACTAGGATATTCACTGTGTTTTGAAAATACTATTTTATTATGTCACATCCAGGTCGTCTTCTTGAAGCGTGCCGAGCTGGATTTATCCAACCACCTGGTTTATTGGATCCACGTAAACCAAAATAAATCAGATTGTGAGCCAGCGCTTCTCAAACCAAAGTCCAAAAGGATTTGAGAACAACAAGTGAGAGTTTCTTTTACATTTAAAGGTTATTTGTGATCAAGTATTGCCTTGGAAGCTATAAGAACATACGCCTCACTGTTCTCAATGAAACGGCCTATTATATTATTATTATTTATTCGATGAGCCGTACAAATACATATTCTTAAATCAGCTTGGAAAAAGAACGCGGGTAAACACAAAGTCTCTTTGCGATGCTTTTATTTTGGCGGTACATTCTGGGGGAAAAGATGAACGAATACAAATATAATGAGTGATTTGTTTCTTATAAGGATGATAGGAACATGAATAGGAAAGCCGAGTGCTCCACGGACACCTCTACTGGAACATTTACTAGTCACTAGTGACTTTACAGTCACCCGGCAGGTTCCCTCCGTGGCAGCTGGCAAGAACATTAATTGGAAATCACTTGATTCCAGCAGTTTTGTGGGGTTAAAACCACATAATCTACTTCCTGTCATCCACTGCCTCTCCCTCCTCGCATTGATCCAGTGTTGTTTAATTACTAGTCAACTGTAGAGACTCAATGAACTATCAAATAACTTAATGATTTGGCAAATCCCAACAGTCGGGATCCGGCGAAGCGGCTCGCTGCGCTTAATAATACCGACGCCCGCCGGCGGACGCGTGTGGGTACGCTGGGGTACTCGCCGTGATTGAGTCGCGTTGAACGGCAGAGGATGTGTGTAAACGCCTCTTGAGATCATGAACACGTGCAGACACAGTTGTTATCCTAAATTTGCATTTTAGACAGGTTTCGAAAACACGCACGTCTTTTATTTATTTCATCATTCATTATGGATTATTAAAAGGCAGCTAAATATATATATATATATATATATATATATATATAGTATATATATCATTTATTATAATATATATATTATATAAATGTAATATAGTATATATAATATTTATACATAGTATATATACTCTATATATGTAATATAGTATATATACTATATATATGTAATATAGTATATATAATATATATTTATTATATACAATATAAATGTAACATATTATATATAATATATATTATATATATATATATATATATAAATGTATATAAAATATATCATAGCTATATCATTTATTTATTTATTATAATATATAATAAATATATATATATATATATGTAGTCACATATATATATATATATATATATATATATATATATATATATATATATATATCTATATATATATATATATACATATATGCATGTGGCTACAGGTTACTCAGCTCGATTTAAAATAGTCATCACGTCGATGCCGCCCTTTCGGACACTTTATTAAAACATTCGTCTCGTCTTGACCTCGAGTCCACACAGACAGAGAAGGTGAGTCATCCATCTTCAGTCCTATTTCCTTGATGTTTTGGCACAGTCTGGCCATCCATTCCTTCCCTCTGCAGAAGAAATAATAAAAAGCCTTCTGTTCATCCTCACTATGCTTCAGCACGGCCGTCCATTTTTAGCAGGTCGTAACAAAATCACGAGTACCGGAGCCCCGATACGTCTTCAGCAGGGTCAGAATACAAAGTGTCCACATGGGCGGCGTCTCACTAACTCAATCAGCACAGAGAATGTCAGAGAAGTTTCTCTTTGAGCTCCTGGAAACCCGGAAAAAAACTGTCGCGAGTGAAGTGTCGCTCCCAACTTTTTAGAGGCGGAGATGGATAACTCTCTGAGGTCTGGGGGAAGGGAAATGTGAAAGGAAGTCGTACCCCCAGGCAGCGTTTCCTGCTGCGCCGGCCTCGCACCGCCGCTGAATATTTAAAAATGTCAGGCTTGAAAATGGCGGATTGTCACCTCCAGTGTTTTTATTAATATCTGTGACCAAATCGTCCTAATCAGACCCTAATTAAGAGGAAGCTGATGCTCTTGTAGCCTACATCCGGACGCCGAGCTGCAGCTGTGATCACTAACGTATGCTTTGCATCTGCAGGGAACAGAGAGAGCAGATGTAATTATTAAACACTAATTTAAAGCCCCATTATGTAGTTTTTCCCTTGTAGCGCCCCCTTCAGGTATTTAACGTTTACTTCAGTGTCGTAAATACCCAGTTACGATAGATAAGGTGTCGTGAACCTCTGGCTCTCTTTTGAGTTTGAGTTTAAAACAATATAATCTCCGCCCGCCCCCTTGTAACTCTCTCTCTCCTCCAGATGACAGCAGCAGTAATGTCAGGTCCCTTTCTTAAAGACGTCTTTGTTCTTTTATTAAACTAAACGTCTGTTATTGATCGTCTCCACAGCAGCATGTCTCTCTGTCACTACGCGTCGCATAGCGGAGCAAATAAAAAGTCCCCTGTGAGGTGGACTGGACTATGTGACGCTGGTCATCATGACAGAAAGCAGGTCCAAGTACCGGGCGGCTACAAAATCTTACATAGTCAGGTTTTTAGCCCACAGACCCCCGGTGTCAAGCTGTTATTTTAAGTTAGGAATTGTTACATCGTGGGGCTTTAATATTAGAAGTTGCGTGTTTTTCGCTGAGCTAACGCAAAAAAAAAGAAGCAAAACACAATTAGACAATGTGACGTTTTATTGGTAATCTAAATAACTCGGTCGAAGTTACGAACGCCGTTCCCGGGATAGACGTCAGTTCACGATCGACAACCAAGTGAAAAGAAAAAGCCTCCGCTCGGAAGTGAAGTATTTGAACTAGGTCATTCATAGTGGGACACGGGGGCCATGCAGCTCGATGAAGAACACTTGAAATCCCCCCAGAGGGAACGACCATCAGGTGAATTTATTCAGGATTCATCCTCCAGTCTTCTTCACCAGCCTGTAGAGCAAGAGGCAACGAGCCAATCGCACGCGGGGTTGTGCATCCACCGAGTGAACACATCGCTCGGAGGAAGGAAAAGCATCTTTGTCTTTGTCCTAGATTACGGAGACGTGTCTCTTTTGAATAGCCTCATTATCAGTGTTGATGTCGTCCTCCCTTGGAGTGTGAAGCCCTACTTTTGGGAGACCAGGCCAGAAGTGATTGCAGTATATTTTCATCTACTCTATAATATCAGTTTATCCAAAAATATGCAAGCCAGGGATCAACGTTCAATAAACCTATGTAAACTGTACCTTACATTACATGTCATTTAGCTGGCGCTTTTATCCAAAGCGTCTTACAATCCTGGTACATTCGTACACCGTAGACCGTAGACGCAGCTACAGGGAGAAATTTAGGGTTAAGTGTCTTGCTCAAGGACACATCGATCAGGGCGGGGATCGACCCTCCAACCCCGTGGTTGAAAGACGGGCCTGCTACCCACTGACCCATAGTCTTAGCCATCAGAGATAACGCATCTGGGTTACAGGTTAAAAAACATTGACGGGGGCCATGGGGTACCATAGGGGTTCGATGGGTTTGGGTTCAGACTTAGTTGATCAGGTTTAGGATCAGGCGATTATGCCTACATTTGATTGGGCCACAAAGGCTGGTGACAATAAACTCCACCTCTATTATTCTGTATAAAACGTATGTAAAATGTATGTTTCATAGACTTTCTCAATTCGGTTCCTGAAAGATCTCCAGGTGCCTGTTCCTAACCTGTGCTTGTTAAAGAATAAACTCTATATTCTTAATAAGTCCTGTTTTCCCTCGAACCTCTTCTTTCATCAACCGTCTTCAAACCACACCACGATCGGCGGGAGGAGAAACAACATGATCCATGTGGGTACCCGTAGTTTGAAACTTACGGTGCACGTAAAAGTTTTGGCTTCCTGAAGCAGCATTCTCCCCATGACATAATTCCCTAAAGATTGTCCTGGTACTACCTGCATAACCTCCTTCATCCTCCTCTTCCCCTGACTCCCAGCCTTCATTTGTTTTTTTCTCTATTGTAATGCAGGTAGAGTAGAAAGTATCGGAAGCCTTTGTTTTTTAAAAGCGGCTGTGCGCGTCTCTGTTGAGTTTTCCCTAATTACCTCCCAAAGGAGCCCCGATGCTGTCAGATAGAAGGAGAGAGGAGGATAAGAGGGAGGAAGAGGGGAGACGATGTAGGGGAAAGGATGGGCAGAAAGGCCGAGTGTCAACAGGAACAGAAGGTGGTGAAAACAGAGCGAGTGATGGGAAACGAGGAGGCAAAACATATTTTATTTTTTCAAGAAGCTTTCATGCGAGCCTTCATTTAGCCCGAGTCTGCATGTCGGCTGTCACTTCGCTTGTGGAAAACCGGGAGAACGCCTCCATCTCCAGGACGGGATTTTTAAAAAATGCATGGAGGACAAGCCAAACACTAAAACGCTGTAGAAAGGAAAAGTGCTGCTTCCACATTCTGTGAAGTGGACGACCACTTAAAAGCAAATGTATGAAAGTCTTTTGCTCAACAGCAACTGTGGTGGCCACAAGTGGCAAGCAGCGCTAGATGGCTGGCGTTGTGGTGAATCTACCTCGATATTCCTGAACAAGAAGATATTCTCAACGTTTTACTCGCGTGAGTTTACTAGCTTTAGTATTTGTGGTTTATTCGCGTCAGTCGCACCTTAGAGGGGGCGTGGCTTATCTCTGTGGCTTTACAGAAGAGAGAAAAACAACTAACCACTAGTTCTGCTTTACACTTGTTGAGGACATCCCACAAACGTGGGAACATCAAATGCCCTCGTGTTTGGGTTCATGACATTAATATCATTTATATATATTTATATATACCTTTCACCTCTACGTCTTAATAACTGTCTCTTCTAGCGCTACTAGAGCAGCAGCAGTTAGATTTACCAACGGCGGAGCGTCTCAACGCCGATTGGCTTTCGCAACTCGGTGTCGAGTAAATATATCGGCAAAGTTGAAATATTTAAACTTGAGGCGAATTTGTCATTCGTAAATATTTACGTCTGTGCATCGACTTCGCATAAGATCAATTCGCTTGAAAAAATATGAAACGTTTTTGGTGTGAATGCAGCTTAGGAGTCCCACATGTTGGATTCACCTCATTATTTGATTTAGCCCAGCTGCTGTGCCAGAGAGTCCTCCAATGGACCAACTGTACAGAAGTCAGCTGTAAGCTATAGCTAGGACACGCCGAGTCTATGTCGAGTGCTTCAGATGGCTTGGAGCGCCACATTAAACCTCCCCCTTCTGGAAAAAACACTTCTCTTTTTAATGCAAATCCTACATAGTGGTCAAACTACGACATCATTGCAACTTCTGTATACGACTTGTGATGTCACGGGACCCAAAGAGACGTTTAGATAGAGCTACATTGGGAAAGAAAGGTCCGTCACTGCATGGATATAATTCTTTTTTTTCCTTCACACTGTAGATTCTTAAGTAGCCCTTACCGTAATCACTAGATCCTGAACGTTAGTGAATGTTCTAATAGTCATATCCAGAGTCCTTTCCCTTCCTTAGTAAGTGTGAAGGACCTAGAGGCTAAATTAGACTGGGGGGCAGCGTTTGAGGAAAAACCAGTACGTATTTCTTCTAAGCTTCATTACGTGAAAAATCTATTGACGATCTGGGTGATTTTAACTTAATGTTATACTCGGACATTGAACTTTTTTCGCTTCAAGGTCCGCTGAGCAACCTTAATAGGAATGAATGTGACCGCCCTTCAACACTGATGTCTCTAGTCATCCATGCACTCAACCAATGTCTCGTGTATGATTTATAATGCAGAGTGCTGTGCTTAGTAACAGGTCGCTAGCCTATAGAAATGGACTAGCCTCTAATTAAGAAGAAACGTTGCTCCTTACATTTCATTACCTATAGAGATAACTCAAGTCTCCATGTATTATATATTATAAAGTAGACTTTTCCCCCCTTATGCAGTACGTTTGAAGCCCATGTGTATAGCATAGCCTATAATACATTAATAAAAAACAACCTTGGATCTCGCTCATTTTGCCCCTTACATCTCATTACTTATGAGGTAAGTTCAAGTGTTTAATGAAAGTAGATTACTGCGTTTGGATGTCAACCTAGCCACTCTTTTGCTAGGTATGTTGACTTTTAGGATCCTTTTGTCACCAAGACTAAAGATCGTGTGGCTTGTTGTCTTCGCTGATGATGAAGCTAGCGAGGTTTAGCTCAACGGGGTAATCACGTATTCTGTGTTTGACGATGAAATATAATATTTAAAAAAATGGGAATTCAGTGCCATAAAAGAAGCATTTGATGTGGAAGTAACCATGCTGGTCCCGCCCCTAGAGATGCTGCTATAGGCTGATAGGCTGCTATATGGACATTTTAGGATACACTGAGCACCTCTCTCTTCTAGGATATACTGAGCACCTATCTCCTATAGGATACACTGAGAAACTATCTCTTCTAGGATACACTGAGCACCTCTCTCCTCTAGGATACACTGAACACCTATCTCCTCTTGTCTCTCTCCTTATGGATGAATTCACATCTCTCCATCACACATTACTAAGTCTTCTTCCTGACTTCACGTCTCATAGGGTCCATTGGACCTGGCTGTGTCTGATGCCTCCTTTTTCTATTTCTTGGGAGTTTTTCCTGCTCCGCTGTGAGGTCGAAGGTCAGGGATGTCGTCTGTGCACAGATTGTAAAACCCTCCGAGGCAAATTCGTAATTTGTGAAATTGGGCTACATTAAATGATCTGAATTGAATTTAAATCACCACGATTGGAAGAGGAGCCAGGTTGTTTTAACCCACTTATTTGTTCATGCGTTCTGCCCAAACCAGGTTACTGGAGTAACCGGGTCATGAATGTAGTTCTCAGCGAAGGGAATTGAGGCCATTCAAAAAGAGACTTTTATGGTAATGTAGATAAATTATTATCATGGGTAGCAGCTTACAGTCTTTAATTCTTAACCCCTTTCTCACAAGTTTTATCAGCTAAAAGTGACCAAGAGTTCACATCTTTTTTTCTTTCTATTATGAGCAACTCTTGCTTCCTGAAAGCGATACGGGATTTGGTCCTGCACACACACACACACACACACACACACACACACACACACACACACACACACACACACACACAGCAGACCCAGTTATCACAAATCAGAGGGTAACCCAGGTAATTAGGGCGTCAGAGGGCGACATTAAAACACGTCACGATGATAGACTCAACATGGAGGCCGTGAAAAGCGCTATCACTGCGGGGGAATAACGTGTAAATAGTATTTGAGGTCGAGGACGGATTTCTTTTCTCAAAAGTCGGAGACCGTTTCTGCTGACCAGGAAACACAAATCAGCATCATCGCTTCCAGGGAGACGTGGTTCTCACTCGGAAACGTAATCCGTCTCACGAAGAAACACAGCGACGATATATCGCACGTTTAAATCAAAGCTAATTTTCCTAAACATAATGAGCCGTCCATGGCACCGAAAAGTACGAGTTTGCCAGTATTTTTAAAGGATAAAAACAAAACAGTAGTCGCACCATATGTGGTTAATTATACTGGAAATATAGCCTCCAGTCAGAGCCTCTGGCTCGCCGCCTTTGTGTGTAATAAACAATCCCATTACAGGCGCTGTCCCTTCGTCATCAACTCAACGTTCACATTCTTCACACACAGCCGAGCCAAGACGGAAAAGGAAAGGAAACAACGAATAAAGGATGCAATTTAACTTTCCGTAATTGCCAATTCATTTTCAGAAGTAACGTCTCTTTGCTCGCCTGTGCTCCTTTTCCAATCGGGAAGAAGACGAACTGCACCGACCTCAATGGGCCTTTTCGCGATGGACATTTTTTGAATTCTCATTCATCTCTCTTCATTGTATTGTTTACAACTGTAAACAATACAATTGTATATACAAGCAGAGAACAGCTGAACTGAAGAGCTGAGCCGGGGTCCGGGTGTGACACTGAATTATTACACAAAAGCTGTGATGTTTGGATTTTAAAAATACAAAATAAATAATAAAATACAAGCGAACCGCACTGAAAAATGGAACACATTGTGAAGTTGTGACCTTAAAGTCTTCGTACACTCTTGCGGACATGAGCCGAACGCCAAATAACCCTCGAGGCTCTTGGAAGGTGGAGAGTATAACGTGTTCTCTACTGCATGGATATTATCGTTTTATATAATATCTTTACGGTAATAAGATGGCGCCGGGCCAGCGGAGTGGGCCGGTGGAAATCACCTGCTTCAAGACCGGAGAGATAGTGGTGGAGGAAGAGGAGGAAGATGATGGCTCCATAACCGCTAAGAGTTCTGGGAGAGGAAGTGGAGGAGTCAACTATTTCTTGAGGAAACTTGGACGTGTGCAGCAAGATGCTCTACCAGTCGGTTGGACCAGTGCTTTAAGATGTTCTCCCAGTCGGTTGGACCAGTGCTCTGAGAGGTTGATGCTCTACCAGTCGGTTGGACCAGTGCTCTGAGATGTTGATGTTCTACCAGTCGGTTGGACCAGTGCTTTAAGATGCTCTACCAGTTGGTTGGACCAGTGCTCTGAGAGGTTCTACCAGTCGGTTGGACCAGTGCTCTGAGATGTTGATGTTCTACCAGTCGGTTGGACCAGTGCTTTAAGATGCTCTACCAGTTGGTTGGACCAGTGCTCTGAGAGGTTCTACCAGTCTGTTGGACCTGTGCTTTAAGATGCTCTACCAGTCGGTTGGACCAGTGCTCTGAGAGGTTGATGCTCTACCAGTGTGTTGGACCAGTGCTCTGAGAATCAAGCATCTTAATCAATATGAAAGGGAACCGTGGACTAAAATCTCTTCTGTACCCGAGAGTCGGACGTGAGAGCGATGAGTAAAACGTACCTCCAGGAGGCAGGAGGTCGTCTCCTCTCCGGGGAGCGTGATGGACGAGCCTCCCCGCTGCATGAATCTAACACCCGTAATCAATGACCTTTAAAAAATGATTTATACTTAAAAAGCTAATGTCTATGCCATGAGATATAACCACGTGTTGAGGAATTTACCATATGACATGTACATGTGCCGCTCATATATAGCACCCCTACGGATTGTACGAATGCACTAATATATTACGATCCACTATTACGGAGCATTACTTCCTCTGCCAAGGATCACATCGTTATAGATATGGATCGTTATCGGAGGAGCCGCGCAAGAAATCAAAGTTTGATTTATTATTGCCAGAATTTGTGCTCTTCTATTCCACCGTCTCATGGCGTCTCCTTGGACGTCTCTGATGGTTACTGATATTCAGAAAACCTTCAGAGACATTTTCACAGAAAGGATGAAAAAAAAAAACGTGTTGAAATGCGTCACTGATAATATAAGAGTGGTTTCCTATTGATTAGTTTGGGGGCCGAGCGAGGGGAACACACCTGTGCTACAGATCATTATACTGATTAATATTGTTTGATAAGCAATACGTGGCCATCGTAGTCGACTGTCTACTGATCCAGTTCATCCGGCTGACTGGACCGTTAGAGATACGGATCGACGGTCTTATTCAGTTCTAAGCAGATTTATTACATATGTTTTGGGTGTGTCCTAAACTTGGACATTTATGATGCTTTATCTTTAATATTAATAGTATGTATATATATATATATATATATTTATATTTATTAATTATCAATATTTATATTTATATATATATATATTAAAATATAGTTAATTTAATAATAATACATTTAATAAGTTAATAAATGTAATAATTTATATGTATTAATTATCAATATTTATATATATATATATAAAAATATAGTTAATTTAATAATAATACATTTAATAAGTTAATAAATGTTATACTTTATATGTATTAATTATATATATATATATATATATATATATATATATATATATTTTGGGGATCGAGGTAAAACCATGCCCCCTTCTAGCAGTCTTTGTAATCCCAGCTAAACCCATCCTATATTAGTAAAGACATGGATATTATTGCCTTTGCTATTCTTCTTCTGCCACGTCGTAGAATACTTCTTGCTTGGAAATCTCCAAGTTCACCATCTCAGTCGGCCGGTAATGTTTTTCTTGAGTCTTGAACAAAATTGAATATGCTTAGAGGCTTTAATGACGACTTTACCAGGAAATGGCAACCTTTCATTTTATATATTTTTTATCTGCCAGCATTGCAGACGCATATTTTAATTTGAATGCACGCATCTGTCCCTCTGTTCTTATCTGGTTGACTAACTGTAACTAAACACTAAATACTTAACTTTAGTTTTACAATATTGTACTACGCAAAGTGAAAGAATATGAAGGCCATGGGTGTGTGGGTGGACATTTCATTACTCATTATTATAATCATTTGTTATTCTGTTTTCCCTTTGTAAAGAGGAAAACAGAAAATAACAAATATAATCTGAAACACACAAAAAAGGAAAATACTTGTTGTTTGATCACGGTATACCATATTGTGCATTATCAATAAAGTATATATACATATATATATATATATATATATATATATATATATATATATTTTTTTTAAATGACAGAAGTCTCTCAAAGCCATACTTTGTAGTTATGAGACAAAAATCGCCCCATGAGAGAGTCGTATGACATCATCACGCAGCCTTGGTGATTTCTGCTTCTGCCAACGTCCTCGTGCAAATGAATGAAACGGGATCTGGAAGAGGTATTTATTTATTAATGTATCCAACGAGAGGGGCGTTAGCTCAGTGCCATCTTATTTTCTCTTCTCCCCCCCCCCCCCCCCCCCCCCTCAACGGGCAGCATTAGTCAATGTGTGCCGACAGCAGAGGTCACCTTGAGCGGCCCGCTGGACCTGGGGGGCTGTGTGTCTTCATTTACCCCGCTATCTGCAGACGCCATGGGGGGAAGAAAAGAAAAAAAGAAAGAAAGGGAAAGTTATTTTCTGTGTCTGGCCCGCGGGGGGGGCTGAGGCTAACGACGTTGGCCATGTTGATGGTTACCTTGCTCCGAGAATACCACTTTACTTTGAGGATGAAGCAGGGAGGATGAGAAGGGACGGGTGTGGGGGTGTCTATATGTGTGTGTGTGTGTGTGTGTGTGTGTGTGGGGGGGGGGGGTGTAAAGCAAAGGCAGAGAGGAGGGTTTGAAGTGAAAGTGGCTGGACGCAAACAAACACACACACACACACACGGTGTGTGTGTGTGTGTGTGTGTGTGTGTGTGTGTGTGTGTGTGTGGGAGGAGGGAGGGGGGGGGTTGAACACGTGCATGTCCACCCATTATCATTTGGATTTATCATTTTGGTCCACCTTGTTGTAAACACCTTCACTTTTGAGTCTGATGGTTTTATATGCAGATCACACAATATCTATAAATATATATATATATATATATATAAAAAATATGTATATATAGTTTAAATACATTTGAAAAGTGTGACTTATACTACCAAGCACATATGATCGGCACGTACACACGGCGGGTGAAATGGGTCACCAACTAAAAGCTTATCAAGAGATATGTGTGTGTGTGTGTGTGTGTGTGTGTTGCCCGTGGCAACAAGGAGGAGGTCATGTTGGTAACTTAAGGAGAGAAAAGGTGGATGTCCTGGGGAGCACATGTCTACACCTTCTGTGTTTCTCTTTTGAGGTCTTCACAGATTCTTTTGAAAAATAAAGCCATGACAATTTTAATGACCGTCTCCTACACCGGACACGACAGGCGGCGAGGCAGGGCCGGTCAGAGGAGGAGGAGGAGGAGGAGGAGGAGGAGGAGGAGGAGGAGGAGAGCGAAGTGCAGCTGCTGCTCCTGTTGCCGATGGAGGAGGAGCCCGAGACAGAAGGACCAGAGAGAGACGGGCCAATCACAGAGAGACCAGCTGCCGGGCCGGTACGCCCCACTGGGCCTCGGCAAGATGACCACGAGACAGACGACCACGAGACAGACGACCACGAGACAGACGACCACGAGACAGATGACCACGAGACAGACGACCACGAGTCAGACGACCACGAGACAGATGACCACGAGACAGACGACCACGAGTCAGACGACCACGAGACAGACGACCACGAGTCAGACGACCACGAGACAGACGACCACGAGTCAGACGACCACGAGACAGACGACCACAAGACAGATGACTACAAGACAGATGACTACAAGACAGATGACCACGAGACAGACGACCACGAGACAGACGACCACAAGACAGATGACTACAAGACAGATGACTACAAGACAGATGACCACAAGACAGATGACTACAAGACAGATGACTACAAGACAGATGACCACAAGACAGACGACTACAAGACAGATGACTACAAGACAGACGACCACGAGACAGACGACCACGAGACAGATGACTACGAGACAGATGACTACAAGACAGACGACTACAAGACAGACGACTACAAGACAGACGACTACAAGACAGATGACTACAAGACAGACGACTACAAAACAGATGACCGATGGCTTCAAGAGCCTCCGCCTCCTCACACGGAGCCGGTCAGGACACTTCATCAGGAGCGGCTTATCTGGACTCCTTCTGGACTCCTTCTGGACTCCTTCTGGACTCCTTCAGGGACCCGTTAAAGCCGCCACACCTGTACTTGAGGTGTTAAATCACACGGCTGTAATCAAGCCTGCAGCCGAGCGCGTGGGCCTGCATAATCCGAGTGTGAAGGTTGACATGACATGACTTACGTTTTCATCTCATGGCTCGAAATACGTGTTTTAGTGAAGTTGAAAAGGACACAGCCTAACGTGTTGGTCTGAGGGTCCAGGAGGTTGACATGGGGTCCAGGTTTGGGAGGCAGGTATATTTGTTAAGGTCAATCATATTGCAGTTAAGAAATACATTGATGGTGTACTGGAGAGCCTTGAGGAGGTTCCAGAAGCTGGACCCTCAGGCGGGGGAGGAGGGTAAATGGGGGAGGGGCATCCCTAAACCCTTGCCCCAACCATCCAGTTTCTAGTGTAGACTGTGAAAGGGATTCCTCTTCAATAAGCAGGGCTATGGGTACAATCACCAAGCAATGATTTCATTGGACTCAAACCCCATCAGAGCCACATCCACTCATCTGTTGATCATTTCGTATCGACCGGTTGAGAGTGATCAGAGGACAGGCTTGAGCGTCGATGGCCCGGCAACCAGAGAGACGCTTCAGAGAGAGCCGGAGAGCCGTTCTGTCCGAGCCCTCGGACAATCACCTGGACGCTCAGGCTGGAGGCCGAATGGAGCTGCGTTCACACCAAAAGCTTTGAGGATTTTCCAAACTTTTAGACCCCCTAAGCAAAGTCAACGTACAGACGAGAGGGGTTGCGATAGACGTGGATTTTCGAGTATCGAGCGTTGCGAATATTTGCCTTAACTCTTGTAGCATTGTTCTCCCTTATTTTATTTGCTTTGTCTGTAGATTTATAATCTTATGTTTTTAGGTTTGCTCTTACCATCAGCATCTCTGGGACTACAGATGGAAAATAGCCTCTTGGCTAACTCTGGCACATTTACAGAAATGTTTTTATCAATGTGCACTGTCCCTTATTAAATAAACCATATTAAAAAATATATATATTCTAACTTTGGCGAATATATATATATATATATATATATATATATATATATATATATATATATATATATATATATATTTGTATATGAGTTCTTGATCACTGTAAAGATTAATACTTTTATTATTGTTTATTTTAAACAAAAGCGTAATGTCCTAAACCTTGAGGGACATATATATATATATATATATATATATATATATATATATATATATATATATATATATAAGCCTAATTTCCCTGTGTTATTAATGAGCTAAAGTCTACTCATAATATCTCGCTAAAGGCTGCACACAAAATTACTTAAATTACCTCCGCTGCTACAACTCAACTATAACTCTATTCTTGAGTACATATATATGATAAACTATATGATTAAGATATAGTGGAGCAACATAATAAGGTAACACAATAAGGCTTCTCAGCTGAATTGAGGTATTGCAATAACTGCAGTTAACTTATAAAAAATCAAAATGTCATTACATTTAATTAATTGCAATCATGTTGTTCATTCAGGCATGGAGGATGGAATGGGAAATGAGTGACGAGAGGAAGCGACGGGTTAGTTTGTGCGTCAGTTAATTGGTCTCCATGTTCAAATCCAGCTACATTTTATTTCTAATATGTTCCAATTACTAAGACACGATCCTGAAGAGCTCAACGCTACAGTTCCTCAAATGGCCACTTGAGGCTGGCTCCAAAAGCTTGTTGAGCCACATTTATCCTATTTTAAAATGCCTAACTTTAAAGAAATAAACATGCTCACATGCTAAATACAAGGTTTTCCGCCTTTATAGTTTAATTTAATTTCTCCTTTCACGTCACTGAGAATATATCCATATGTTATACCGTCTATACCAATTTCACAAGGACATTGGGCCGGTTTAGTCACACAGAACTGGCAACCCTGAATATACCCACATTAGCAACAAAGGTTACGATCCACTATCACGGAGCATTACGTCCTTAGCCAACGAACACATTGATCATTTGTGGGGTAACTATGGTTACTAACTAACTTACTTAACGATGGATAGATGGATGATTGGTGAATGGATTGGTGATAGATAGATGGATGATTGATGATGATAGATGGATGACAGATAGATGGATGGATGATGATGAGATGGATGAATGGATGATAAATGGATGATGACAGATGGAAGGATGATAGATGAATGGATGATAGATTGTAGATAGATGAATGATAGATGGATGATGACAGATGAATGGAAGATAGATGGATGATAGATTATAGATGGATGGATGGTAGATGGGAGATCGATGGATGTTAGATGGATGACGACGGATGATAGATGATGGATGATATATGGATGGATGATCGATGATAGGTGAATGGGTGATAGATTATAGACAATAGTTAATGAACGATAGATGGATGATAGATGAATGGATGATAGATGGGAAATCGGTGGATGTTAGATGCATGATGACGGATGATAGATGGATGGATGATAGATGGGAGATCGATAGATGTTAATGGATAATGACGGATGATAGATGGATGGATGATAGGTGAATGGGTTATAGATTATAGACGATAGTTAATGAATGATAGATGGTTGATAGATGGATAGATGATAGATAATAGATGATAGATATAAAAAAGACCACTGAAAGCTTCAGGATGTAATCTCCTCCATGGTCTGCTGTTTGATCCTGACACACTGTCCTTATCTACTTTGAACAGAGCTGTCCCCTCCAACTCTTTCTTTTCCACAACAATGGAATAGATTAAGAGTGTATCTGGACGACAGGGAGCAGGAGTCTTAGCTACACAACCAAAACAAAGGCTTATTACAGTTAAATATGGGTTGACACTGTCGGCTAATCCTCGGGCAGCTATTACGGAGGAAAACTAATGGGCGCATCAGAATCACGGCCAGATTCATTGTCTTTTCTCAGCCTTAAATAAGCACGATGATAATCTTCGTTCGAGGACCACTCCTAACAAGTAGTTTGAGAGATTTCATATGGGGAGTAAACTCAACCAATCACATTGAAAAGAGAGTGATGGTGGTTGAAACATAATTTGTTAAGATTGTACATTCCTTATGTCTTCTCATATGCTTGCTATATGAATTGATATCAAACTGACCAGGCAGGGAATGGTTTGGATTCATCACTCGAGCTTTGCTAATGCTCTGAAGGCGAGCAAATCCCTGCAGCCAGCTTTTTAGTATCGTGGAAAGCCTTCGGAGAGGGCGGAGGCTGTTAGAGAGGCTTATTATTATTAAGGCTTATTAATCAATCAAATACGGGTGTAAAGTAAAGTATTCTGTCTTTGAGATTTCATAAAAACAGTATCGTCAGGTGAAGTTGAAGTTGACCACCTGACAAAAGCAAAATGAGCTACTTGATTGAGTCCATGGTCAATTGATGACTCCTCATTCGGTGGATGTTAGAGTGGTGTTCATTTCTGGTCAAACCACATGCCTAGAAACTACGTTTACCAATGCATGACCCAACTTAAAGCTTTAGTTCACGTTTAACATTGAACTCCTCTTGCCAAAGATGTTGCTTGGTAACGAAAATGTAAAATCCTCGTCTATAAAATGTCAAGTGGGAATGGACTAGGCATTTTTATTTATTCCACAAAATGGAAAACGTACATCGTTCAAATCAACCCTGATGCACTGTTGTTAGGCTGCTCATATTATTAAATACAGTTTAGTTTTAATTTGCATCCTAATTTGACCCCGGCACCTCTGACTAAAGACCCAGGTGTACTTTCAGTTATTCATGAGTACTCTGAATACCAATGGTCTTCCTCCTCCAGCTGCTGAGAGGTGGGAGCGTCTCAGATGTTGTGAATGTTCACAGGCTCAATGTGGCGTGGGCGTTGAAATGTGAACCAGCAACTAACACCAGAGCTGAACCTCGGTGAGCTATGCTTTAGGGGTGACAGTGCAACTTAAAACAGTATTAAAATACAAATATGATGGCTGGATAACGGGTTAAGAGAATATGTCAAATCCAAAGTCAAGAATAGATTTTTTGGAGCACCAGGTCTCAATTGTGAGATTTGTACTGTTGACCTACATTCCCCAGAATGCTCTTTGGCAAACCCCAGAGAGTGTGCCTGAATGAATAATTTGTTTTGTCGGTAGAGGATTCACCAGTGAAGCGTCTTTTCTAATCAATATGCGAGCATCTCGGCATCTTCCATAGTGTGTGAGCATCAGACGTCGCATTACATTTAGCTAACGCTTTTATCCAAAGCGACTTACAATCATACTCCGTAGGAGCAATTCAGGGTTACGTGAAATGCTAAAGGACACGTCGACTAGGGCCGCGAGCGGGGATCGAACCGCCGATCCTTTGAAAAATCAAGAATCACATTTAAAATTCTTCTCTTTACCTAAAAAGACTTAATGGGTGATGCTCCGTCATATCTTAAGGGGCTTGTAGTACCATATTGCCCCACTAGAGGGCTGTGCTGTGGGGCTACTTGTGGTTCCTAGAGTCTTAAATAGTAGGATGGGAGCCAGAGCCTTCAGGTATCAAACTCCTCCTTTTTTAATGGAACCAACTTCACCTTCAGACATAGTCACCTCATGGAGACTGAAGACTTTCTTCTTTATAGTCTTATAGTTCGGGCTGAGTCAGGTTCACCTGGTCCAGCCCCTAGAGATGCTACTATAGGCTTAGAGGCTGCTGGGGGACGGTTTAGGATACACTGAGCACCTATCTCCTCTAGGATACACTGAGCACCTCTCTCCTCTAGGATACACTGAGCACCTCTCTCCTCTAGGATACACTGAGCACCTATCTCCTCTAGGATACACTGAGCACCTATCTCCTCTAGGATACACTGAGCACCTCTCTCCTCTAGGATACACTGAGCACCTCTCTCCTCCTCACTCTCTTTATGGATGAATTTACATCCCTCTATCGCACATTATTAGACATCCGTGGTTCCCACATGATATAAACACTACCATTAGGTTGACATTTGTAATTTTTAATGAAATGCCTCAACTACTATTGGTCGGATTGTCGTGACATTTGGCATACGCATTCATGTTGAATGAGGAATTTTGACAATTGTTTTGACCCCTTGACTTTTCCTCTCGTGCCACCATCAAGTCAAAATGTGATTATTTTTCCAGTGCATGATATCTCAGAAACACATGTCTGGATTTACAGGAAGTCTTGTGCGGATGTTCATGGTTGCCAGAAGACGAACGTTGGGGTTTTCTGTGGCCCTCTCACCTTTTACCTGATGCTCCACTAGAGCCTGACAAATCTAATTATAATAGAGGATTACCAGGAAACTGAAGGATTTGTATTCATTTTTCCCATTACTCTTAATTCCATATGATCAACCTACAAAACGATGTCAATAAACTGGGGTAGCATTTGTTTGATATGAATGCTTTGGTAAAAAAATAGCTGGCAATCTTGTGACCCCTTTAACTATAGTGTACACGTTCCACTTATTCAAATATGACACTGATGGCCTGATTGTAAGGAAAATTACTAAACCCCAATTACATGCCCACAGGGTAAACTCTTCATCTCCAGGACCTCCTATGCAGTGCCATCTCAAGGTCAAACGTCACATTTTAAGCCCTTTTTCGTGACCTTAAATTTTTCCCGTGACCTCCTTATAGATCGTACAACTGTTCTCACATTCTCAGTAAAGAGTTCCCCGACTTTTAGGTTTAAAAGCGGTTTCTCTCTCTTCAAATGCGTCACGGAGCAAGTCTTAGACTTTACTCCGGGTCCCGTCGTTCATGGAAATATTGTCATGATGCACCGTTATAATCTTTGAGAATTAAACTTTTTTTTATAGCATTGATAAAATAGTTTGTTTTGGATTCTTCCCTTTATCATTTTACAGTCAGCGAAGCGCGTACAAGATTTTTGAGTATCTCTTTGTAAGGTTGACTGCAGTCGACCCAGAGCTGCAAGTTTACCGACAGTAAAACCGGAATTTTTAATCTTTTAGTATTTTTAATCTTTACACATTTTTTTTCTTCATTCATCTGTTTGAAAGCGTCAAGAACAAACTGCTTGAGCAGAGAGAGGAGGTGAAACAGTAATTCCTTGAAGCTGTGGACCACTGAGCATGTGGTCTCTGGCTTCCGGAGAACGGTGAGTCTTCTGGTCATGGTTCCCGACTCCATATTTCCTTCTGGCTGGCATTCGTAGCAAGATGACTCACTGGGCTAAAATTACTGTGAGCAACCTTTTCTAAACTTCTACGACTCCTTACAGGAACCTCTCGACAAAGATTAAGGTGGATCCTCTCTCCGCCCCATAGCAACAGTGATCAACCCTCCCCTCCCTCCTGTTTTTTCTTTCTTTTTTCATCATTATTCCTTTTTTTAAGCCAATACTCATTTTCTTTTTTTCCATGCAACTTCTCACTATTATTTTTATATTAACGCACTTATTTGGTTTTCTTTACATCTCCGTCCTCTGAATGTATCTGAATGTATAAGTTCCATAGCCTGTAACCATACATTGAGTGGATCGGGTCAGAAATGAGGTTTTACGTTTCAATCTGTAATTTGCTTCGATTCGTGTGAATCCTCTTCCCAGGTGGGATAAAAACTGAAAAAAAATCAATAAAACAAATGTACCAAAAGGCCGATCCTCTTCGCTGCCGCCTCCCTGGTCCTCATTTAGAGATTCTGTCTTCTTTTCCTCTCCACGCCCGCATCTCTGGCTCTCCATTGGTCCCCTACGCAGTGGCAGGTGCACTTGGGGGCCTATGAAGGGTCTTTGCCACGAGCTTGAATGAAGCCTTTATAGGTTGTCTTTCAATGCCCCCCCTGTGCCCCCCCCTGTCTCCCCCCCCTGTGCTACCATAATAAAACCACTATCATCACGGTTATGATCTACAGATCGAGGCTTCTCTCCGCCCGACGAGGGTCTTATAAAAACCTCCTGGGGTCGTTGTGATGCTCCATTTCAATCAGGCTCTGGAATCGGAGCACCACACACACACACACACACACACACACACACACACACACAAACCTCCAACCGCCCACCTACTGCCTCACTCTCACCGCACAGACAGAAATTGCATGTAACTTCAAGGCAGCCAAGCTACAGTGAGAGCGAGATAGACACAGGTGTCTGACACCACCGGCTTTCACTGGCATGACTGAAGAAATAAGCTGGGGAGGGGGGGGGGATGATGAGTCAGCACAGACCGTCATTGTCACTAGTCTAGCCTAACACCAAGGCCGCTGTAAAGCCAGAAATGCCCGGTTTAGCTCTTCGGCAACATTTGATACACGTTCTGCAACTATCAAAGCCAACATGTATCAAAGCCAACCCATTTTCAGATTCGATTTCACATTTGCTGTTCCAAACTAACCGCCGTGTCTTTTACTGGTAAAGAATCATCAGAGGTGCAAGATTGAATGTGTTTAACACGCGTTCTTTTGTTTGTGTGAACGTACTGAAAGAGGTGGATAGTCCTCATGAACAGGCGTAGTCCCCGTTCCAGGGTACTGGCCAGTATTCATGGCATGCGATTGGCCTGACGTCAGCGTTATTTATTGAAGCCGACACCGTGTCTTTTGATTCAATGTTTGCTCGGCCCACTGGGTGCAGGCAAAAATAACTCGCTCACCACTGACTGACTGAAACCTGGGTGATTCTGCTCGTTTTTAAAATACGACAGCAGGCAATGTCGGTCGGGCGGTCGGTCCACCACAGTGATGTTGGCGTACATGTAGAGACTATTGGAAGAGATAGCCATCACAATGCGTCAGACATTATCGCATCTCAGAGGACGAAGCCGACTCACTTTGGTTATCTCCTGACTTTTTCCTGTAGTGCCATCAGCGGGTCAAAGTCTTCACACAGCCGCCATGTACCATTCATGGTTATCTGATGATGATTCTTAAGGACAGCATTCAGAATCTAATCCCAGCTCTGCCTTTGAGCTTTTGTAAAATAAATAGTTTAATTAAATCACTGAACTGGAGGCTACTTGTCTGCCTCAAATACTATGAAATACTCAATGGCATCAAAAAAGGCAATCGGCTTTTATTTCAAGTGGTACACATGATATTTTCCTTCTACGGAATACTCAAGGCATTATAAAAGGCCATCAGCTTTTACAAAGTCCCCACGATCACTCAAACCTTAATGAAGGTTATATTGTTCATCATTAGTTGAAACTATAACCAGTCAAATAAAGATCAGATAAGGTTTATTAAGAATATGTGATGATAAATTCTCAAGAGTCTTTGGCGCTTTGACTCTACAGGGAGAGATTTGTAATCAAGACATTATTGGCGATACAGCGCTGCCTCTCGTACATTATTGTGAAACGATTGTTTTATTTCTCTTAATAAATTCTGCCTATTGCTTCATATTTGTACATCGAATATAATCCTGAGCCAATGATGAGTTTTACTTGTACTGTATGCTTAACCTCAACGATGGGACATGTTCACAGAGTAAATACAAAGAGCTCCTTCACTATTTCCCCTGTGTGGACGTACTGACATTATGCCGGCCAATCCATGTATTGACTGAATTGGGTGAACAGTTTACCCTGAGGGTTACCAAGAGACAAACTGATTCGGACCGTTGACAAATGAACAGCCATTAGTAGTCGGCCATTACAGAACTCCATTCAATTGCCAGAAACCAGGCTGCACATGCAATCTGTGGGTTCCTGTAATTCTTCTGGCCCCCAGTGTAATAGGTCTGTTGGGTCAACATGCACTGATGCACCGGAGTGCTCCCGCCCTGGTGAGTTACGGGTCATCTACAATATTGATTGTTACAATCAATGAGAATCAATAGGTGGAGAATCTGAAAGATCCACTGTGTCTTTAAATGCTTTTCATGACTGTATTCCAAAGGTCTGATAGAAACTTGTCACTCGGCTTCATCGAGCCACGATGGGAACACGACTTTCCAGTTCAGTTTATTTGAACTGATGTTGAAGATCACATTTAAAATCTCTTCCAATTAGGACACAGCATTCGCTATGTGGTCCGTTTCCACACGCATAAAAAGACATAATGACATCATAAAGACACTCGGTCTTACTCATCGGATGGGACGGAGCTGATCCCTGTCACGGAGGTCCGATTCCCTGAACGTCGGATGTTAAATTATTGAGCTTGAAACCACGAGCTCAGCAAACACGACCAAAGAGACGGATGACGGCTCCTCCGCACTAGGGGCTTCTCATCACCCTCAAACTACCGGAATTTACTTCCTGTCAAAGCAGCCGTCCTTCGGCTTAGACGTACCGTAGCAACGGCGTTTATAAAAATCAGAGGCAAAGAAAAATGAACAGGCTTAATGAAGAGCAAAGGATTCTACAATAATCTAACAAACTCAAACGGCTGAACTCAGCAGCTTCAACTTACTTAGGGAGGATGGTGTAGGGAACATGCTCAGTATCTTTCAGTGTGCAGGAGTTTTTCCTGATCCGATGTGAGGTCAAAGGTCAGGGATAAAAGGCTCATGAACATTTTTATATATATATATATATATATATATATATATATATATATATATATATATATATATATATATGTAACGACTAACCTATGGTGCGTTCACGCCAAAAGTGTTTCCGAATATTTGTAGTTTATTCACGTCATTCACACCTTAAAGGGGGCGTGGCTTATCTCTGGGTTTACTCCATTGAAAGTTATTATTTCCACCATGCAAGAAATAACCACCATTTGTGCTTTATACTCGTTGTGGACGTCCCTCAAAGTGACAGTGTTTGGACCGGCCTTTGTGGGAAGAGCAGGACAAACCGCTCATCGGATGCTGCCGTCTTGAGAGCGCACAGATGGCGAGGGTTAATCATGTAAGGCGCTTCCAAAGTCCCATCCCTCATTCATTTAGAAAGGAGCAGTCCCCCTTATCCTCCATTGTAGATTCATGACATGTCCTTTAAGCATACGCGTGGACCACTTCGCACTCTATCCTCACAGCCAATGTCATTTTAAAGTAAAACGCTCTTAGAAGGCCAATTTGTTAATTATTAAATGACATATGCACTTTTGCAGCGGCGTGCCCCAACATCACGCTTTAGCTGCAAGAGCATGATGGAGACACAACGCAAGTAAAAGCCAAATTGCGGCGTTGCCCTTTGCGCGCAACAGGGGGTAAGAAAATATATTGAGTTGAACCTTCTGGGAACAAATGCCCCCCTCTCCTTCGCCCAGTGATTCACAATGATCTTTTATCAAACAACGCAGCGCCATTGCCCTCTATCAAACCGTTTACCCATCAGCCATCACTCCAATCCAGGGTTTTCAAGCATTGACACTGGCACTCAATCAACAGCGCCGCTCTGGAGTTCCCAAATGTACCGGTCGTGCCAAAGACTCCATCGCCTTATTAAAAGTGCAGTCGGAGAGAGGCGGAGAGAGGCGGTGCTGTTGCGGCGGCCCGAGGGATGGAAATGAGGAGCGGGTGACAAGCAAATTCATTACGCCGCTCGTGTGGATGGTGTTGTAAAGTAGAGTGTGCGGCCGCACGTTTTTGTTGTCGGGGAAGGACCTGAATGACGGAGTAAGCTACTGCCGGTGTCGCGACCCTTTACTTGCAACCGGCAGGCTTATCGATTTCTCACAAAGAATCCTGTTGTGTATGATCGACGGGGTCATAGGTCACGCGGCGAGCGCCGTGATGACCACGCGCTGGGTCTCGTATTGTACTCTTCACAGGATTGTGTATTTTATTCAGTCAATCAAATCAAATATATTATACAATACAATATTTTTCTATATAATATACAAAGAGACTGAAAAGGTATAGGTAGAAGCAAAAAATGCTTATAAATTCCTATCCTAAATTGAAATCAAAATAAATCAGAAAATGTTAAAAAAAAAAAAAAAAAAAATATATATATATATATATATATATATATATATATATATACACTACCACATACATGTTCCATATAAATAAGTTTTTAAATCACATTCATACCTCTCAAGAATTGTTTTATAAATAAATTCTGTGAAAACCAAAATTATTAATTATTATTATTATTAATTTGTGTTTGTCCGTGCCGTATCTCATCCATGTGGGTTAAATTGTTATAAATTGATGCCGACATGTTGCCGATATGACTTTGATGATGATGCGGCGATGACCTCCGGGGGCGTCGGCTATATCTGGACGTTACCCGAGTATTAGAGAGCTTAAGGGCATATCATATTTTTCAATCGCATATTAAGAACTGTATTTAAGACAAAGTGAGGATTTTCAAAAAAAACTATTTACAAAAACATATATTTCTTGAGCCCCATTGTCATACGGCAACTCCACGGGCTGCTTGAGGGTTAAATACAATGCCTCTGAACTCAGCAGCAATGCACCATGTTGAGTAATTTGTAGAAGGTACAGTACGCTGCCATATTCAATCTGCAATGGATTAAACAATTTGGAATGGATTGAACTGCTCCTGTTCTAGCCCAAACCTCTCATTAAAAAGCAAACAAATGTTGACATTTTCAAAACACAGCACAATATAAATAACCGAGGGACTCATTACATACTTAAACGTGCTTAATTGATCCCAGAGTGATGAAAACGACTAGTTGTTCTCCTTGTGCTTTAATTATTTGCGCATAAAGTGCCAGCAGAGCAAAACACAGTAATTGCTGGGCAGCTGCAATGCAATAAATGCTTAATTGGCCCGTGTTTGCGCCGTTACATAGAACACCACATATGACATTTTGAACAAGGGTGCCATTTTGCCCGAGAGCCCCTAAGCACAGCAAGGTGAGAAAAGTAACTAGGCTGCAATTACTGAGTGAACTCTTTACCTAGGCGCTTTAATTAATGGGCTCTTAAAGAATTGGGTCATGAGGAGGTTACGCACGCTTAAGGATGAAAAGCGACCGAGCAGCAAAAGCGTCAGCTGACCCTGACCTCGTTTCCTAATGCACCTTTCAACTCTTTAATTACACGGTCCTTTAAAGAAACTCATTTGCGAAATGCATTGATTTTATAGATTTAGTTGTGTCATCTTTTAGCTGGCAATGGGAATTATTCAAACACTCGCAGGTAGTAAAAACAATGTTGGCAGGTTTTTACCTCACAGTGAGCCTCGCGGGACGCTCCATCTGTGTTTCACAAATATGAGTTAGTGGGGAGGTGGGTTGTAAATGTAAACATCCACGCTTGCCAGCTCCCTAGCGGAGAGTATCATATAGTAAAATGCTCAATGAGAGCTGACCGGTTTTGTTGATCGGATGAATGTACAGAGAGTCTTTGTCATGAGGAATATGATTCATGCGTTTGGCGAGTGGGCCGGAGAGCGGATCACACGAGCACCCTCAAGCATTTAAAAAAAAAAAAGGGAAGTCAATGAAACGCGAGACACTGCATCAGTGTGTCAAAACCGATATGAAAAGCTGTCCTTCCAGATTAAATTGTGAATATATTCCGTGAGTTAAGGATGAAAATCAAGTAAACATCTGCATAATAATAATATACATTAAGAGAATCCCTGTTTTAGTTTTTTTTCCACTGTCTCAATGAGACGTGAAGTCAAAGACTCCGGGGAGGAGGCAGAGTTAGTAACATGTAATGGAGAGATGTAAATTCATCCAAACCCAAATCAAAATGCTCGTCAGTGCAGGAGTCTGGCATGTAGATGAACCGAGCTGTGGAGTAATTTGATTGCTTTTTCAGTAGTAAGTAACACAAGTTTGAATTTTGCGGTCCACATTCCATCAATTTTGCCTTCCAGACTAATTACAATCAAACCTTTTGTGATTGCTTAATAGTTTTGTATGGGGTATCTAACAGAATGTCTGGAATTGGTATAATTTAGTTATCCTTCTCAAGTTTGTCTCAGGTCTCAACCTTCCATTACAACCGATCCTCTCGTAGGTTTTTATCTCCATTATCCACTCTGTGTCATGATTCAGCCGAGCAAGATGCCAAATTAGCCTGATTGACACTGTGGTAGAGCACTTAATGGCTTTGAAGTAGGCACTGAGCTATATGCAATTACTGTTAATATTGTTGGGAGCAGGCTTCCTCCAATCACGGGCATGTTTACAAGTGTCTGACTTTGATAGGATGAGAGACATTAATTCGGCAGATAGCCTCTAATCAGTGTGTCAAATCATCTTGTCCACCATTTCACAGTCTGAACTGTTCTCCCTGTAAAAAGAAAAAGATTATGCTTCCACAAGGAGACAATGGAGGTTTCTGTTATTCTGGCCAAACAGCAATGTCAGAAACCACCAGCTCTCGTCTGATGATCAATTCACGATTTCTATTTTGCTTGCTTACAAATGTGATTGTAAACTGCCTACTTGTTAAACAGTTGGAGCGAAACACGTCAGCCTTCAATCCCAAGCCCATTGTCACATGTCAAGTAGCCAATTGGACCGTAAACAATAGGCAGGGCAGAGAAAAGGAGGTCTTGGCCCGGATATCTGCTGGCTACACAGAGACCCCAGAAATATACCTTAACCAATAAGTTGTGTTGAAAAATCTAACCAATTGTTATTATAATGGCGTCGTATGATTCTGTAGGCGTAATACGATATGCAAAAGTTTATGTGGGCAAAGAATTAACAAATATTGACGACTGGTTTGAATCTTGATAGTCTGAGACCCGACTGATTAACGCCTACAAACACATGAATCCATGAATCAGTGAAGAGCTGACGACCGACATGCGTGACCTCCTTGACAGCTCACGTACGATGCTCACAGCTAGCATGATGCTTCGGAAGTCAGTAGAAAAATAGTTTGTGCATCATTTCTATGCATGATAATATTGTCCCCACACTCTTTTCATGGCAACCTTTGTAGTTTTAGAGTTAGAAGAAGTAATTTGATTTAAATGTGACAGTAAGCACGATTGACGGCATTCTGCGAAGCGTTAACCTTCAGGGTAGAGAATTAAATAAAAATCATTAGAATTTTAATGTGGCTTCTATACAATAAAGATAAATTAGATTAGCGAAAGATCTTTCAGCCTTGACTTTGCCCATAGTTCACATGTTTCCAGGGGCAGAGTCTTGCTCTCACACCGACTGACATTTTGAATTTCTTTTAATGGAGATGCAGGAGCTCCCGAAGGTTTTTTTTCATAACGTGCAAATCTCAGAGGTGGTTTGACAGCTCTGCTGATAGTGGTGGATGACACAACCTCATTGGGAATGATTCTTGTCGCTTTGAGTGATGGAAATATCTGCAGAAGGGGCCAAAGAAGAAAGACCAAGGACAGCGTCTAAAGACTGTGTTCACCTTGTATAAGAAAAGGATTATCACTGTACTCTTTTTAAACCAGATTAAAAGGAAAACAGAGTTGTTTGTTTCCATCTCAGTGATTTCGATGTGCCTGACCCCTGTACACATACGACATCCCAGAACCTCACATAGAATCAGAAACAAACTCCCAATAAATAGAAAAAACCTTTCATAGGGATAGAAAGACTATCCACCTACCTACATAACTTCCTACCAACCTATGTATCTGCCTACCTACCTTCAGGAGAGTAACATAGGAGGAACCTTCTCCAGGATGGACAGAAGCAATAGATACCTACCTTTCTACCTACCTACCTATCCACCTATCTACCTCTCTACATACCTTCCTACCAACCTACCTACCGTCAGGAGAGCAACAGAGGAGGATCCCTATCTGTGATTGACATAATCAATATCCACCTATCCACCTATCTACCTCCCTACCTATCTATCTACATACCTTTCTACCAACCTACCTACCTTCAGGAGAGCAAGAGAGGAGGATCCCTCTCCAGGTTGGACAGAAGAATAGATGTCATGTGACCAGAATGAAGCATTACAAAGTTGTAATAACACATCCAATGAGTATGACAGAGTGTATGAATAGTTGGTAGTAGGCATGGACCACGATGCAGACCTCCACGATCCATGAGACAGGGCCATGGCGGGAGGCATCAGACACAGCCAGGTCCAATGGACCCGATGAGAGTCACAAAGACTCCATGTTCGACGTGACTCAGCCTGCTGTCAAACTTCCTGCACTGGGCATGTTCACTACACCATCCTCTAGAGGAAGTTGAAGCTGCTGAGTTCAGCCTTTTGAGTTTGTTAGATTATTGTAGAATCCTTTGCTCTTCATTAAGCGCGTTAATTTGTCTTTTCCTCTGGGTTTTATAAACGCCGTTGCTACGGTACGTCTAAGCCGAAGGACGGCTGCTTTGACAGGAAGTAAATTCCGGTAGTTTGAGGGTGATGAGAAGCCCCGAGTGCGGAGGAGCTGTCATTACATTACATTACATTACATGTCATTTAGCAGACGCTTTTATCCAAAGTGACTTACAATAAGTCTCTTTAGTCGTGTTTGCTGAGCTCGTGGTTTCAACCTCAATAATTCGATCTACTCGCCCTATGCGTTGGCTTTTCAACGCTGGGTAGGATTATCTAGTATAGACAGAATCGCTGAGGAAAACACATTCACAGAGAAAGCTGTAATTTGAGCAAAGTACAGTACGTTATTGTAGGTTGTGTTGCTGACCTGTACCCATTGCAATAGCTGAAGATGATATGAAACGCCACATGAAGGAGCAGATGAACAATAAAAGCACTAAGCCCGTATGGCTGCATCTAAAGAATGCCATGTTTATTTATTCATGTGAAATGTGTCTTTGCCTGTGTTGCTATACAAGGAAAGGCTATTTAAAAAGAAAAAGCACCCCTGGGAGCAAGTACACTATGTACACAGTTAATTATACTAATCTTCCTATTGTATTATTAGTACAGTATATTATTATACAAATCTGACAATTTGCCCTGAGGGTGATGCAAGAAGAAAATCTCTGAAATGAAAGTGCGAGAAATTAACATCCTTGGTAAATTCTATAGAATCCACCAATCAGATATGTTCTGTGAACAAATATAATCGTGGCCTTAAGAGGACACAACGGAGAAGTCAGAATAAATAAATGTACCTTCTGAAAACCTTATTTACAAGAAAATATCATGAATATATTTCGAAGCACCTTGTCTGGGGATCAAGTATTGTTCAAAGTTAATCTTTTATGCATTAATGGAATTAATAAAACAAGATATTGATGTTTGGGAATTGTTTTGACCAAATGTTGGTGAGAGATAAAGAACTAGGGGCTTATGTGAATCTTTAGAAATCATAAAATAATGGCCAAGTCATTTTTACAGGTTTTTCAGAAAACACAAAAAACGTGACCACATATTGATCTATATACAATATTGTGATATATTATACTACAGGGGTACAATAACTTGATGTGTTCAATTGAGGATGTAGGTGGTTTTACCACAGGTGGCCAGCAATATGAGATCATTGAGGCAAAAAAATCATTCGTCAAAAAATGACACATGCCTTTATTTTAGGAAGATGACAATATGACATATGCTGACGAATCTCAGTCAACAGCCCTGTACAGGAAGTTGACAAAGTCAGCATAAACAACAACAAAAACACATTTTAGCATCAGTGAAATTCAGTCCAGACTATTTGATAGAAATCTCGAGTGTTGACATCTTCACTCCAGCATTTCAGCGGGATGACTGTGTGCGGAAAAATTATGACAGCATAATCAAAACAAATTGATGTGCTCCTCATCTGCATATTGATTGGGAACTTCATCAGGCATCCCTAATGATCCCACACGGAAGAAAAAAATTACTTTGAAGATGAGATTAGTGATTATGATGAAGTCGCCGTTCAGATTCATACACAGCTTTCCAAATCAAGATCCACGCGCATTTAGACATAATCAATTACAATGCCGCTCCTTCAGACCTACAAGAGGGATTGGTCTTCGCAGATGTTAACAAGGTGGATTTTTTGAAGCTGATTTAAGAGATAACAACCTCATGTCATGTGTAAAATGCTCTTAATAAAATGCACCGCTGCGTTGCTTGTAGTCAGTTGTTGCTGAATCAATCATGTGTTAAATTTGATTTTTTTAATGCATCGAGGGGAATTATTTTCAGATGCATTTCTTACGACAATATTATGATGGCGAAACTGTCATCAGTGAATATCCCAATACAATTTACAATAATTTGGTGAAAGTATAAGGGTCATTGCAGTGGATGTCTCAGTTTGGCATGTAAGCATGCTAACGCTAGCTAATTAGCATTAAGTACAGTTGAGGCTGATTGGTATTGCTTTTAGTCATCAATCAAAATGTTGTACAAATTGGAAAGTTTGACCTAACATAAAAATTCATCCTGTGGGGAACATGAATGGTTGTACCAATCTACATTATGGACATTAATCCAATAATTGTCGTAGGAGACATTGTGCTCTGAACCAAAAATATCAACTTTGAAGGTGGCTCAACGTCAGAGGCTCACTACCCTCAGTGGGACCCATCCTCCAAGGACCACGATTGACTTCGCAAAGATTAATTTCCACTCGACACCAAGTGTAAAGTCATCATTCAGGTCATTTAATCTAGCAAGAAGCAGGCAAATTTAAATCCCGTGGCACAAGTCATATTTCCAAGTTGCTCTTCTCCGAGCCTCTGTCATTGATACAGCGTGACAGTCAGCAACCGGAGGGGATGTGGCCCATAGCAGTTCCTTATCTTCTCCAGAAACAGGCGTACATTGTCTTTACGGAGTAGCTTCAGATAAGAAGATGAGGTCTTCTCTCTTACATTTCACACTAAAAGCTTTGCGAATATTCTCAACACTTTATCCACTTGACCATTCGTGGCTTTTCGCTTCACTCGGGTGGGGCTTATCTCCGTGGAAACGGTTATCATTTCCGCCGTCCACCACGACTTTCACCGACTACGTCTGAATGACTGTCTCTTCCAGCTCCATTAAAGCAGCAGCAGTAAGATCAACGGCATTGGGCACATTTTTCGCTAAAGTTCAAATATTTCAATTTGAGGCAAATATTTCAATTCGAGGTAAATATTTGCAAGACGCAATTCACGTCATAGATGCCATCCGGCAAAAAATATAACAACCACTCGTGTCTGTACGTTGTCTTTGCTTATGGGATCTACTCGTGTGAAGAATTCACAATGCTTTTGGTGGGAACTCACCTTTTAGAAGTTCCTGTGATCAACTTCTTATCAGTGATTGACGAAGAATACTGGGATTCTATTGAAGAGATTGTCCATTTTTTGGAGAATTGTAAGATTGTCCGTCGTACAATGTTGTTTGTGTGTTCTCACCCCCTTGTGTGTTGTAATCCCATACCTAGGAAAGGCCTTTCCTCCCTGGGAATACGTATGCGTCCCCTAGTGTCCCTGAATCATTCCTGGCTGGAGCAAAAAAGTCAGTGCTGTCCCATCCCCACCAGCATTTTCATTTAGCACACCTTCCCCAACCAAAACACTTCCACTGTACACACAGTGTCTTTACCCTGAGTTTAACACACCTGTCATAGTACACCACTGAGGGAGACCGTCACTGTTATTTAACCTTGCTGTATAAATATGTGGACACAGACAACTTCATTATGTTGAACGGCAAATGAAAAAAGCAGTTTGCCTATTAAATGTATCACGTATTGATTCAATGGGTATTGGAGTAGAAGACGAGAAGACTTAAAGTAGCGATTGAGACCATAAGCTCATGTTTGCAATACGGTAATAAATCGAGTGAGAAATAATTTAGGGTCATTTTCTCACCAACTTCTATGGCTCTATTGAGAGAGAAAAATGCACTCCAGCATTGGCTTTACTTTTCAGACCCTTAGGTTTCTGCCTGGGTTGTACTAATAATATATACAACAGAAAAGTGCTTTGAAAATGGAGGAGGGTCAACTCATGACTGCATAACTGATTACATCCTAAAAACGTTTTATCCAAACTGTTTTGTGAATATTCTCAAGCCTAATCAGTTTAGTGTTTCAGTGAGAAGGGGCTGTCCGGGAGCTTTCGTGATCGGGCACTTTTTAAATTCCCCATCCATAGTAATTGAGCCAAGAACCCTGAGAGGTTTGATCATGTTTCTGAGAGCATTGGCCGCCTGGACGAGTAAGAGATTATAAATAAGTTTAATGTTTGCAAATTTAATGAGAGAGTAAGTTAAAACATTCAACCTCTTTAAGATGTTGAAATGTATCCGTCTTCCGTCCGACTTTTTATTATTGCTGGACTGTGAATTAGGAGGTTTTGAATCCAGCAAATCCTGAATAACTTGATAGCTTCACAGCGAGGATTTGTAAACTGATTTGTATTAAATTAAACTGTATATGACTCTGCTTTAGCTATTCTGGGCACCATTTTTACTGCACATTTGTTTTTAACTTATGTATATTATGTTACATGAAGGTATTAGACCTCAGAGACTTGTATCTGAAGGAACAGTGGCGAAGACGTCAACGAACGGGCTGAATTTGCTCGGTTTTGTGCGGAGAAGAGTGATCAGAAATACGCTTGGCATACAAATGTATTGGTATTCCTCAGCAGCAGCACCCACATTCTGGTAATAGGTGGTGCATTGATTTTTTTCAGATGGAGTTCATGGACAAAGAAGGTCTTCACTTGAACAAATGAGGCCACAGCTGTTCTTACCACTGAGTGTTTTAAATCAGTCTACTGTAGGTACCAAACATGCCAGTAACAACATTTTCATGTAATGTTCCACAATCGCAATTCACACTGGAGGCATCTACCACAATCCTCAGCAGCTCAGTAGTAATTATCCTTACATAGCAGCCACTTAACGTGGGGTAAAGGGTGGGTTGTCCATCGAGAAAACGGCTGGTGTGTCCTAGCCGTGAGTGATGAGGTCAGAACACATTAACTCTGAATACATACTTGTCCACCAATGTGTGTTTGTCAATGGCTGATTCCAAGATGTGCCGTGGTCCATACTAAGATTGGTTATTCAAGATGTGTCTCGTGTTTATCTGGGTGTAGAAATAGCCCGCTGCATTCAAACTCACTGTTCAGTCAATGGAACAACCAGAAGACACAGCCATTATTCATGCAAGGTACCATGGGGCTTTCCACAACATGGGAACTGTACGCTACAAGAAAACATACCTAAACACGGTCACTACAGAATACCCACTAATAGCCATCACAGTATGAATGTTAATATGTTGTTACCTCATTGTTTTTGCTTCGGGACTTAAAAAATAAATCAAAATGAGTATTTCTCTGGCTTTTTAAAAGCCCTGCAGGTAGGGAGAAGTAATGCGCCTGAAAGGTTACCGGCTAAAACGACTGTCCACGGCCAGCAACCGGGGTGGACACAATGTCAGGGGAGTAGAGTTTTTTAAAAAAAAATTCTACAGAGATAATCTCCTCACCATGGCAACAACAGTGCTGCGTAGCTCGAGGCCGGCTGACAGTGCCAGTATAGTCGGCAGCCACTCATTGCTTGGGCTGAAATATCTGCCACTCAATGGCTTTCTCAGCCCACACTCAGTTCCTGCTATTCACATTTATAATATGTTGTACCAGCACTTGGCAACTGTCAATGGCATTTGAATTCCATGTTAGCGGCCTACTCTGAATCAATGAAGACATGTCAGAATAAGTCACTGTCATGACGTGCTTCAATCCAGCCACCGGATTAGAATCCATTTTTAACGGTTGGACTTTTGAGGTACATTATTTATCCAATATCATCGCAACCGTAGTGCCAGTTTTATATGTTATGATCCCTGCCTTTGTGTTTTTTCAGTCAGCATTATTTAGCCCCGAGGGAATGTTGGGTTAAAAATAAAGCCAAAAAAACTCAGGACTCTAGTCAAGAAGATTAAAAAGCATAATCCGGATGACTCCATCTCAAGGGATCCTCAATTGGTCACTATAGGGCAAGTGCAGCATGTCATTTGGGCCTAAGAGTTGACATTTACCATAATTACAGTGCTTAGGAAACATTGAGAGATCTGAGGGGAAGCATGCAAGAGATACAGCCTCCCACAGAGAGTCCAACACCTTTCACATCTAATGTCTTCTTGTTTGAGGAGACCTAGTGCTGGATTTACAGTAAACGCTAGATTTTCTATCAATATGTCCTGAATTATATGAGTAAAAAGGAATTTACCGTGTCGAGAATCTCAACATTTTCATGCCACATGTTCTAACTGAGCAAATTGGAGAGAATTTATTTCAAAAAGTCAAACTTTATTCACCCCCACAGGCAGTTATTGGAGGGATATACACTGCGTAGATATAGCCTGAGTGGGAGCAAGCATCCTTTGAAGCATGCAGGAGATATTATGCACCCCTAACAACATACATTTACACAATTTCACTGTTTACATGTGTACAATGATATTTTTGGAGTGAATCTGTTGGATAAATCTTTTTCCAATCATTAAGCATTTTGCAGGTAGGGAAACCCCTTTGGACATTTTGAATTTCAGTTACATTACAACAAGTCTCCGTTTCTTTCTTCAAATAAATAACTTGGTACTTGGTATGTGTGGCATTTCAGAATATTTATAATTTAACCATTTTTATTTGATTATGATCTTAATGTACATATGCAAGAAATTTGAAATTTAGCTGCGAGTAAACACACTTAATTTAATTTAATGTGACTTTTATGCACCCAAGCAGATGTATACTGTATGGTTATGATTTGGAACGCTACCTTGTTAACCCCCGGTGATACTGGATATACTGTAGTTTTAACTTTAACCACCTTGTGTGTTACTACCACATCGCTTCTTATGAGGTTGAATTAACACAATCCACGAAATAGAAACTGAGTCTTCATCCCAGCGGCTTTTCTGACAAACTGCTGGCTTAATAACAGCAGTGAACAGTGCTGCGTCAAAAGCTGCAGCAGGGAGCATTGAAGAAAAGGGATGTTTTACAGCTCCCGTTGTTATTAATAGAGCCTTATTAATTACTCACTGAGGTATCAAATATAGCACAGACAACAGGCCTCAGCTCAGCTGGAGGACGCCGGCCGTGCAGCACTGCAGAATGTGGAGCTGGCCCCGGAACAGCTGCTCAGGCCTCAAGCACCTGAGTCCACAACGGGCCGAGCGGCTCAGCCAGCCCTCCATCAGCTGTGGATTAGCACTGGATTGGCCTTCCCCTCGGCTCGGCACGATTCAACGCTAATCTGCGAGATTTCTGGAGATCCAGGAGGGATGTCAATTTGCCGTTTCGCTACATGTCGTCAGGGTATTTTACGGTTGAGTGTCAGCTGACTTTCCGTCAGTGTTAAAAAAAGATGAAGTTTTTAAACCCACAATGAAGGATTACTTTGAGTTATAGGAGCACTTTCTTGAAAATAAAGGCTTCAGAATTCTGCAAAAACAAAAAATATAAAAGTTGTGAATGGTTCGAAAAAAACAGTGTTGATTTATTTCATCATTAAAATGTTTTTATTGGTACAATAATAATGGGCAGAATATATCCCTCTCCATATAATGTCTTATTTTTGACAAAATAAAACAATGCAGTTTATTTTATACAGCCCAAAATCACAGATTTGCCTCAGAGGGCTTTACACTCTCTACACATATAACGTCCCTGACCTTTGACCTCTCATCGGATCAGGAAAAACTCCAAAGAAATAGAAAAAACTGCGTTAACGAGTTACAACACATTCATATGAATAATGCCCCCCCGAGAGGGCCACTCGACCCGTTTTTACAGGTTCTTGTGAAGATGCAGTGGACACGTAAATAATGTGATTTCATAACTGGGAAAAGGGGATTACCTGTTGAAACGTTACAGGTTAAAACATGGGAGCGACAGTAGAACTGTACCATTTCCATTTCCGTTTACATCAAGAATGTGTTTGCACAAATGCCCATTTTGGTCCATTTATCAAAAGAATCACCAGAAAACTCAGGATGCAGACTGGGTGCATGAAATGCAGAAGAGAACTTCTAATGGACAACTTGTGAAACAGAAGATGGACGCGGCGTTTTCACTGAGAAGGAAAGAGGTGGTGGAGTCTGGACCTGCCATACGCGTGACGCTGGAACGCCGGCCTGCGCTTTTACAAAAGATCAGGTATGTTCGAGAGTTTTTACCTTTGCATTGAAAATTGAAATATTTGTATGCGTGCGTGTTATTCGCATAAGTCAAAAAGTATTAAACCGAATTCCATGAAATTTGGTGGGATAATTTTGTATTATCCGGGGACCATTTGATTAGATTTTGTGATTGATCGGGTCAAAGGTCAAGGTTAAGGTGATGAATAGGTCAAAATCTTCTTTTTATCATAGTCATATCATCATCAATTTTTATCCAATTGGCATGCAACTAATGCCAAAATGTTCACAATTCAATGCTCAATCTTGTGATATGCGAAGGTATGCGCTCTACTGAGTGCCCGTTCTAGTTTCTAAAGATTCGGATGATGGTGACTCATTGAAACATTGAGATTGGGATCCTCCTCGTTCAGAAAGAAGGGGCTGTCCGCTCATCTTCCCTCCATCAGTCCAGCCTCGTTGAAGGAAAAGTTGTGATGGACAACATTCAAGACATGACAAAAGTTATGTGCCTTCTGTTTGGACTTTCATACGCACTGCATCTGAACTACCCCAAGTCCACGAAGCTCACGCTCCAGTTCATGCAGCAGGTTCTTCTCACGTCGGGCCACAGTGAACTAAAAGGTTACGAACCTTGGAGAGACAGCTTCCGATGTAAATAATGAAGTGCAGTTCAGGGCGCAGCAGCCAGGGGTGAATATAGGTCTGAATATCTGTGTGTGTGTTCTCAAAGGGAAACACACACACTGACTGTCAGGTTTTCCCATTTAAAAATGTTTTTGCTGTGTCTCTTTTTTCTACCTGTCTGAGGGAACATATGTACATCCCGTTGCTCGTGTATTGCTATTATTGTTATTTTTGCAGTGGCTTTGTGGTTTTAATTCTCATTTCTCACCAAAGACTGTTTGTAGTTAAAAGAATGTTTAATCCAGTTACTCCGTCCAGTCAATTTGGAATTAAGAATTGAAATGCCTGTCCGTATGTTAGTGCCTAATGTTGCATTACTTCTCTTGACAAGTTGGAATTTGTTTGTATTACCTCAGTAAAACATTTAAACGGTTACAGTGCAATGTTTTGACAAAATAAATCCCATTGGTTTGAAAAAATCTTTTATCATTTTCACAATGCATTTAATCTTAACATCATAGTGCATTTAATTGTATTAGAAGTAAAGACATTACTTAAATAAACTAATGATCTCAAGTAGCATTTACTGTTATATTATTATTATTATTATATTCGTATGCATGTTGAACTTAACAGTTATTTCATTAAACTTGGAGTAAAGAAAATAAATAAGTGAACTAATGATTTTGAGTGATGATGATTAATGTGAACTTGGATATGTCTACTGCAGGACTTACGGTTTTACGCTAACCCAACTTGATCCGTTTAATTCTTCCATGTGTAAAAACGTAAGTGGTTTGAGGCAACCGGTTTCCACCCGAATTTCTAGTAAAGTCAACTAATTCAGGCTGAGAGTGGACATGGACCCACTGTTTTGTCCACCGTGAAAGTCTTGCAGTAAAGAATATGTCCCCAGAGTTCCATGAAGCGATGGATGCAAGCTGTGAACTCCAGATGTTTTGCGAGTCTTTGTGAGGACATGGTGACACATCATGTCCAACTGCTCGATCACAGCGAAGTGAGACGGCTCTCAAGAGGACTGGTCCTCAGGCATTCTGCTTGAACTGAGGAATGAGGTCTTCTCTTTTCTCACTGAGAAGAAATCTCCTCTGGCACATTATTTTGACAGCTAGACTTGCCTTTACCCATGTGACATGTATTCACTGCTGAACCATTTGAACATCTCACTGCAGACGTTTGTTGCTGCAGACAAAGTTCAAGCCTTCTAGAGGAAACTTGCTTTGTGGTCTAACTCTAAGCGGGTCCAGGAAAAGAAAGTGGACATGTTTCCACTTTTGTCCGACACTTTGGAAAACTCTCCTCGGGTGAAGATCAGCGACTCAGTCTCTCAACACCTCTCACAACCGGCAGTTCAATTCGATGAATACTTTCCTGAGGATCCCAGAGATGTAAACAAGTGGATTTTGGACTCATTATCTGTGGATCTCACTGAGAATGATCTTACTTTGGCCTCACATCTGGAATGCCAGCTTCTGGAAAGTTGCAGCGGGGCAAACTGGACTTCGGTTCCTTCTGGATTGCGGTCTTAAAGGAGTACCCATCTCTAGCATTGAGGGTTGTGAAAGTGCTTCTCCCATTCACAACAACATACCTGTGTGAATCAGGATTCTCCATTGTGACCACATCTAAGATCAAAGCCCGAAACAGTCTCAGAGCAACGCTGGAGGCTGATCTGAGACGGAGCCTCTGCTCCGTTCCAGCCGGACTGGATCTGATCATGTCTGGGAAGAAGGCCCAAGGGTCTCCTTAAGAGAGAGAGCGAGTGCGCTTACGTGGCAGTAACGGGCGTCAGGTTTTAATAATAATAATAATAATTTAGACTTTTCTAGTGCTTTTCTAGTACACAAAGACGCTTTACAGGGGACAAGAGACAAACAAAACAAAACAAAAAGAAAGCAGACAAAACACAATATGGTAACAATAAGAAAGGAAAGCAGACTGGAGGAGCTGTGTGGGTTGTATTGGGGTCAGGGGGTCAGCAGGTGAAAGCGAGTTCGAAGAGGTGTGTTTTGAGGGCTTGCTTGAATAATAGATAATGGTAGGGTGGGAGCCTGACGGATGTGTCACAGATATAGAGCAACTGCTGGTTCTGTGTTGCAAGAATATAGATTGTCGGGTAGGACGGACAATTGTTTTACTTTTGGACTTTGAACGTCTCTTACAGTTATTCTATGGCTATTTTGCACTTTCAGGGGCTTAATTTGCTATCTTGACTGAGGAGAAGAGACTAGAGGAGGGAGGCTTTGGCCTTCCAGGGAGGTACCCAGTAACCAGTGGAACAAGGTGGACCTATTCATCATCCACAGCTGCACAGCGGCCGCCCCATGTTCCCCGTGACCCCGCGGCACTGCAACCGACCCCCCCCCCCACACACACACACACACACACACACACTCCTCCAAGAATGACATCAGTGCGACTAGAACAGCAGCCCGGTGCATAAAAGAAGACACTAGAGGAGGGAGGCTTTGCTACCCACTGAGTTACCTAGTGATCAGTGGTACAAGTTGGACCTATTCATCATCCACAGCTGCTCAAACTCGACAAAAAAAGGAAGACTGGAGCTTTTGAAGAGAAGATGACCGATCCGCTGATGGCAAATGAATACATGTAATAACAAATAATAACATGGTCAAATCATATATTCAATATTTTAGTTAAAAACCTCTTGTGTAAAAGGAGAAGAATGAAAGCCGTGCCTCTAGAAGAGCAGCCCTGTGCCTGAAGGAAGAGACTAGAGGAGGGAGGCTCTGGCTTTCCAGGGAGTTACCGAGCGTGGCAGCTGGGTGGAGTCGGGTCGGCTGTGGAGGTGTGTGGGGGAGGGGCTCGGGGACAGGTGTCGCAAATTAGCCTAATTGGCCCCAGATGTGGGGGATCTGGTTGATTGGTCCTCAGCTATATAAGCTGGAGGGGAGATGGTGAGGGTGGGGAGCAGAGCAGACGCAGTCTGCGTCCTGAAAGAGATGAAAGTGTTACCAAATATACAGCGTGTGTTGAATCCTTGGTGCTTTGGAGGAAACCCACGGGGAATGGCCACAGAGCTGTTACACTCACAAAAATGATCTTACTATGGTGTTAGGTAGCCATACTAAGGCAACACTTACACATAGCTGGGTATTTACAGAAACGAACATTTCTGCCCCTCCGTTTTCAAAAATAACGTTGTACACGCACAAGGTCGTTTTCAAAAAAGTTTCTGTTTTTATGAACCCGCATAAATACGCCGTCCGCATCCGTCCCATAGGACGCTCACATGACGTGAAGCATCTTTAGTCGCATGCTGTGATGTTTGATAACCTAAAACTCTGTTTGACCTCGTTCACACGCAAACACAAAAACAGAGTTTTCACAAATCTCCACTTTGGCCGGAGTTTTTAGAAATGATCGTTTTCCGTGATAAAACCTCAGTTTTTGTGTAAAAGGCCAAAACGCATGAAAATATATGCGTTATCCCATCGTGTAAACGGGGTCACAGTCTGCGTTCTGAAAGCGATGACGATTTTACCAACTATCCCTTGGGTATCGAATCCTTGGTGCTTTGGGGTGGGGGGGGGGGGTAACCCACGGGTAACGGCCACAGAGCTGTTACAATCACAAAAATGATCTTACTGTGGCGTCCGCGATACTAAAGTGTCACTGCAGAGAGCCCACTCGCAAAGACGGATGGTTACAGAGAGGCTCCGCCCCCGAGTAAAGTACCCAGAATAAGCCTTAATTTACATAACCCCATCTTCTCAGGAAACGTGCACGTCCCAAGAGGTCAACCACGTCGGGCCCTGTTGATTTAGGCCTGTGCAGACAGTCATTTACCGTCAGCACTCTGCGGTTAATTAACCGTCAATACATCATCTCGGAGTTGCTTCAAAGCCATTTTTCGGTCCCGTAAGACTTTGTCTGAAGCTTTTAAATCTGCAAACGTCAAGCCAATAAGTTTGCAATCCTCATTGACAAACAGAAAAGCTGCTGACCGGTCTGATGAGGTGAGCCGGTTCTGGCAGAATAAACCTCCGTGACACGCCGACACCAACTGGATCACTAAGTTAATTAGATTTTAGAATCTCAGAGTTGTTTATCACCACAGAGGTGTCACGTTCCCCCTAATTATTATGTAGTATTGTTTGTGCGAGTCAGTGTTCAACAGTGGGTGCAACTTTTTTCTTTTTTTTCACAGGTAATTATCTCTCCAGTGTGTTTTATTTATCTCCCTATTTCTCCACGTTGAGCCTAATAAATATGTATGATTAAAGCAACCAGGTCTTTGGTTTGTTCATGTAGAACTAATTAGAATTTAATGACAGCTTTAATGTTGCCAAATCTGGTCGGCAACCAATTAATCACAATTTTTACGAGCAATATATTGCTAGGTTTATCACTTAGGTCGCGATAATATGACTATATTGGTGAGTGATGCTGCCGACAAACTGGTTGGTCTGAGTCTTGGGAAGAATGTTTGTCTGGCCTTTTTTTATCCCGTTGGCCGACCCAAACTTTACAGTAAATGCATTTAATTAAGGATGTTTTTCTATCGCCAGGATTTTCGTACAGAACCACTTATTCGGCGTTTCTCAATATGTGTACTTGTGCGTCCTTTCCTCTACTTGTGGTCCTTTCCTCTACTTGTGTTCTGTCCTCTACTTGTGTTCTTTCCTCTACTTGTGGTCCTTTCCTCTACTTGTGTTCTGTCCTCTACTTGTGTTCTTTCCTCTACTTGTGCGTCCTTTCCTCTACTTGTGGACTCGTGACACGTCATCTTTCTCAGCCCGAGTACATGTTCACATTCAAAGTTCTCTTCTCTCTCTTCACGGTCAAAATGCCAGGATGTGACTTGATCCTCCCACTTTACCCAGGATGCATCAGAGGAGACTTGTGCGTACTCTGGCCAGCAGATATCCCAGAATGCATTTCACCAGTAACCGGAAACAGTAACTGAGGAGAAAATAAACAGATGACTTTTTATAAATACTGTTGTTGAGTCAAGGAATGCCATTTTAGGATGTTTTGTTTATTTGACTGTAAAAAATAATTTACAGTGAATAATTAGAGTAAAGTCAGGAGCAAGAACAGCTGATGTGGTGACGTCATCAAGTCAGCTGCTGGTCCCATCGCAGAAAGACCGTCCTCCAGAGTCTGGATTCCCAAGTCCATACTCCCGAAGAACACAAGTCTGTAGTCGTGTACTTTGAATTGAGAAACGCCTATTGCGTGAGGGAGGAAGAACTAGATCACAATGCAGCAGAACCTGCGTCCATTTCCTAAGATTGTACACAGCATTTTTTTTGAAGCCACTGGGGAATGATATGAAAACATAAAGCACGATCTTGTGTGAAATATTGGTCAATGACCCCGTTAATGCCACAGCGCTGGTTGCCGAAATGCAGCGTAGATGAACTCTTATTGAACCGTTGTTGGACGAGTACAGCGTCTCTTCGCCAAGAGATGGAATTATCAAGAAATAATAGTTCTTGGCGTGGAGCCATTTTTGGTATTTGAGTTTATGGCAGCGTTTAGGACATTTTGGTTTGTTTGTAATAGTGGGAACATGGGTAAGAGAGGGCTCCATCTAAATACGCCACTACCTTGTTTTTGCAAGATCGTTTCAGGGAATCCATGCAGTGCCGCCGCTCCCATAACGCGCTCTGTGCTGTGCGTAGGGCACCGAGTCCTGAGGGGGCACCACAAAATAGGCAACAAAAAAAAAATCAGTTATAATAATTATAATACCGATATTTCAGTATAGAAATACTAGGCACCTTTTAGGCATGTCAAAACAGGCAGAACAAGAAATATATATTTCAGGCAAAAAACAAATACACATTCAACTTCCCAAGCTCGCCGTGGGTCCCTTTCCCCATCTCATCATTAAGGAGTTATGCTTAGGGCACCAACATGGCGAGCAGTGGCTCTGAATCCGCGAGTCACGTAAATTGCAATTGACCTCAAGCAGAAACTCGCGCAGACTTCACGATGGATGCCTCAACAAGGTAGCCCAGGAGAGGGTCTCTGGGACCCTCTGGACACTGAGATGAAGCACACAGAAAAATAAAGGTGCCATCTGGAACCGAAAATGTCTCCTTAGAGGGGTGCCATGGAAGAACCATTTCTGGTTGCACAAAGAATCTTTAAAACCAGTGTTCTTTAAAGAACCATGTCCTTGGAGTTCTTCAAAGAATCTACAAAAGTGTCTCAAAGAACCTTCAGAAAAAGGTTCTTAAGGCATCATTTCCAAAATGGTTCTTTGTAAAACCACAACGCTTTTTGAAGAACCAGTCATAGATGGATATTACCCGAGGAATGATTTACCCACAGAGACCTGTGAAGTCATTTCTCAGTTCGATGATTACGATGCTGCTCTTTGATTTGAGTTGTCTGCTGTTGACTTCTGCTCGCCCTCTGGGCCGCAGTGTCTGGGGAATAGCGGTAAAGAGATAATTTTTTGGCAATCAGATACCACTGTTTCAATTTCAGCTATCTGAGCCGCTTCATTGGCTGAGGGGAAAGTCCTCAAATCGTTGTTGACCTGACTATTTTCAGTAACGGAACAGGAACGGCCCCGTAAATCATCTTGATGGCAAAGATGAATTACTTATGAGAGTGCTGTTAGGTTCTTGGCTGTCTTGATATGCCATTAAAAATATATATTCTAGTGATGATTAGTGGAAATGGTGCTCACCGGTGTCACATCGGGACACGGTACAGTTTGGCTAAACACATTTTAGATCCCGAAGTTTTACAATGAATCGCGATCGCTGGATCGATTTGACGCCGTCGGGCTTTAACAAAGTCGTCATTACTCGAAACTCTGCGCAACTGACGTTGTATAAAGTGAGTTTGTAATGATGCAACCAACTGGAAGCGGAAAGCATGACTCTGAGACATGGGGTAACG